>JARQOC010000009.1:39345205-39363213 GCA_033576535.1 Allobates femoralis
CTGCCGCACCTGCCGCAAGTGCAATACCGCACTTGCCGCATCTGCCGCAAGTCCCCCTATACTTCCTATGGAAAAAACCGCAACCGTGCCGCAAGTGGAACCGTTATGCGGCAAACGCGGCAGATGCGGTTTTTTCACCGCATCTGCCGCGAATTACGAAAAACGCAGATGTGAAAGCACCCTTACAAGCCCCCAGAAAGCCACCAGAAATTATAAAATGTTTGCTTTTACAGCATGGTGTGTGCCCGAGAATCGCTTCCCCCTCCCATCATCGGCTCCAAATAAGAGAAAAACCTGCGAGTTTGGACTCGCACACTTTCAGAGACACATCAGCGATTTGGAAATAGCATTATTCGTTATTACTCGGTTCCCTATTCATTAACATTGGACTCGCTAGACTCGCAACGAGTAGCGAGTCCTGGGCTCGGACTCGTGCGGGTCTAGCGATTCCGAGTAATTTAGGACTCGCTCATCCCTATGTGTGGATTATCCTATGTGTGGACCATGTCTAATCCTATATTGCACTACATTGGTGTCATTGTACTGGTGTGCGATCATATTGATGCATCATTGTGTCTTTGTAAGTTTTTTGTAACTCCCTGTTGTAGTTTTGTATAAATTCATTATTGCACTGTTGTATCTTTGCACCATGGTGTCGTTTCTCTGTTCTGTTGCACCATTATCATTGCAGCATTACAGCTGCATCTTGGTGAATTAGAATATCATCTAAAAGTTAAAGGGACTCTGTCAGGTCATGTTTCAGTATGATCCTAATATCACCCTTGAATAGCCCTGAAACACATTGACTAATCAATATTCTATTCACCCTTTGATGTCTGGTGGAATACGGCAGCACAGTGTTTAACCCTCACCCTCCCTTATGTTTTGGGGGATTTTCATTGGCTGTAAGCCATAATCATCAACATTAACAGAAATAAACACATGACATAGCTCCCTCTGTGTGTAATGACTCTATATAATAGATGTGGTCACTTTATGGATTGAATTGCTGACATAAAGTCACTTATTGATGATCTTCTAATTCATTGAGATGCTCCTGTATCTTTCTCTTCTCCATTGTATCTTTCTTTTCCCCATTGTATCTTTCTCTTCCCCCATTGTATCTTTCTCTTCACCATTGTATCTTTCTTTCCACCATTGTATCTTTCTTTTCCCCATTGTATCTTTCTCTTCCCCCATTGTATCTTTCTTTCCACCATTGTATCTTTCTTTTCCACCATTGTATCTTTCTTTTCACCATTGTATCTCTCTTTTCACCATTGTATCTTTCTTTCCACCGTTGTATCTTTCTTTTCTCCATTGTATCTTTCTTTTCTCCATTGTATCTTTCTTTTCACCATTGTATCTTTCTTTTCCCCGTTGTATCTTTCTTTTCTCCATTGTATCTTTCTTTTCTCCATTGTATCTTTCTTTTCTCCATTGTATCTTTCTCTTCACCATTGTATCTTTCTTTTCTCCATTGTATCTTTCTTTTCACCGTTGTATCTTTCTTTTCTCCGTTGTATCTTTCTCTTCCCCGTTGTATCTTTCTCTTCACCATTGTATCTTTCTCTTCTCCATTGTATCTTTCTCTTCTCCATTGTATCTTTCTCTTCCCCATTGTATCTTTCTCTTCACCATTGTATCTTTCTTTTCCCCGTTGTATCTTTCTTTTCACCATTGTATCTTTCTCTTCTCCATTGTATCTTTCTCTTCCCCATTGTATCTTTCTCTTCCCCATTGTATCTTTCTCTTCCCCATTGTATCTTTCTTTTCCCCGTTGTATCTTTCTTTTCACCATTGTATCTTTCTCTTCTCCATTGTATCTTTCTCTTCCCCATTGTATCTTTCTCTTCCCCATTGTATCTTTCTCTTCCCCATTGTATCTTTCTTTTCCCCGTTGTATCTTTCTTTTCCCCATTGTATCTTTCTCTTCCCCCATTGTATCTTTCTCTTCACCATTGTATCTTTCTTTCCACCATTGTATCTTTCTTTTCCCCATTGTATCTTTCTCTTCCCCCATTGTATCTTTCTTTCCACCATTGTATCTTTCTTTTCCACCATTGTATCTTTCTTTTCACCATTGTATCTCTCTTTTCACCATTGTATCTTTCTTTCCACCGTTGTATCTTTCTTTTCTCCATTGTATCTTTCTTTTCTCCATTGTATCTTTCTTTTCACCATTGTATCTTTCTTTTCCCCGTTGTATCTTTCTTTTCTCCATTGTATCTTTCTTTTCTCCATTGTATCTTTCTTTTCTCCATTGTATCTTTCTCTTCACCATTGTATCTTTTTTCTCCATTGTATCTTTCTTTTCACCATTGTATCTTTCTTTTCTCCGTTGTATCTTTCTTCCCCGTTGTATCTTTCTCTTCACCATTGTATCTTTCTCTTCTCCATTGTATCTTTCTCTTCCCATTGTATCTTTCTTTTCCCATTGTATCTTTCTTTTCCCGTTGTATCTTTCTCTTTCCCTTGTATCTTTCTTTCACCATTGTATCTTTCTCTTCCCATTGTATCTTTCTCTTCCCCATTGTATCTTTCTCTTCCCCATTGTATCTTTCTCTTCCCCATTGTATCTTTCTTTTCCCCTTGTATCTTTCTTTTCACCATTGTATCTTTCTCTTCTCCATTGTATCTTTCTCTTCCCCATTGTATCTTTCTCTTCCCATTGTATCTTCTCTTCCCCATTGTATCTTTCTTTTCACCGTTGTATCTTTCTTTCACCATTGTATCTTTCTCTTCTCATTGTATCTTCTCTCCCATTGTATTCTTTCTTTCTTTCCCATTGTATCTTTCTTTCCCGTTGTATCTTTCTTTTCACCATTGTATCTTTCTCTTCATGTTGTATCTTTCTTTCACCATTGTTCTTTCTGTTCCCTTGTATCATCTGCTTTTTCTTCTTTGCACCATTCGCTTCAGATCTTTGTATCTTTTCTTGTATCTTTACTTTCACCTGGAGACTTTTCATTTTAGTAGCCATATCCTCTCCAGACTGCAGGAAAGAGTCTTGCTGCAGACTAGCGGGATCCATTGTGATCTATTTACTAATCCTTGTCAGCTGAGCTTTTGCTTTTTATGTGAAATATTCCGTTCCATAATGAGAAAAAAAAAAAATTCATACATTAACATTCTTAGCTCTGCTGTGCTACATTGCCATAAGTGAGTCAGCTGACATACTTGGCTCTGCTGTACTACAGTACCATAAGTTCAAACAGGAATGGCTTCTCCGGTCCGCGCTGCTGCTTCAATAAATGTACTCCAAAATCATTGCTTCCTCCATCTCCTTCTTTATTCCTCCACAAACCAACGCGTTTCTGTGCAACCCTCGCACCTCCCTCAGGGTACATGGATGCTGACATACTCAGCTCTGCTGTAGCAGAGTCCAGTAGCTGGTAGCACATTGCTGGCTGGAGATAGGGAGTAATTAGCATGATCCCTGATGAGTTACATAAGACCAGCAGTTTGGGGTCTGTCCCCCCCCAGTTCTTACTTTTTAGATGGTCTGCAATGAATGACTGAACGCGGATTGTCCCTGGGGCTTTAGTGAAAGGTATTTACTGTGCACATGATTGCTTTCCTTCGTTATCATTGATTATCCTGTAATAATGATTTCTCCCATCAATAATAATTATTCTAATACAATCTGAGCACGCCCCCCCGCCTCGGTCACATTGGAGGGGGCAGGATTTGGTGTTGGATCAGGTTTAGTTTTTTGTGTTGCTGATTGCCCTTTTGTAGATTGACGTCTGCAGTTACTTTGTGACAATTTTACGCTCAGATCAGATTTTATTTTTTTTTTTTAATATTTTCTTCTCTTTAATAAATGAGATCTGCAGATCTATGAGAGGCGGTAAATGATGTAATAACTGATCGTGTGCCTGCTCGTCAGCCAGGATCCATTCTACCTTTCCCAAGAGTGTCAGCTCTGCTCCTATTAAAGTGAATGTCCTCTGAGCTGCAGTACCAAGATCGGCCACTACATAGTGTGTGGAGCTGTGATATTTGGCTCCATTCACTGCAGGGTCCCGCTGACTGGTGGGAGAGTCGTGTGTAGGAGTCACAAGTTGAGCGATCTTAGGGAAAGGTCCAAGCGACGACTTGTCTACAACCATATTAAGAGAGCAATCACTGGAGAAGAACGGAAGATGGTCGGAGAGTAAGACGAGCAACACAATGACTATCTAAAATCAAGATAATAGTGAAGAAGACCATGGTGTACTTATCTAGGCTTGGAGAAGACCCTGGTGGACCTAGCTGGACCTGGAGAAGACCCTGGTGGACCTCTTTAGGCTTGGAGAAGACCCTGGTGGACCTATCTAGGCTGCACACGATAGAACGTCCTACAGAGCGTCCATCTATAAAGTTGCCATGACTCGAGTTACAGCTGAAGGCCATTAAAATAAGATAAAGTAAAATATATATAAAAGATTCCACTAAAGTTTGGTTATTGTTTGTTGAGCTCTGAGATAACAGCGGGCGCGGAGCTCGGTGCAGTGGATTGTCATTGTAATTCTAGGCGCCAGGAAAGCCCCGAATGTTGGAGCCTTTGACCCTCCCGTCACCAGTGAATGTGCCTCAATCTGGGCTTTTGCAGGACTTTGTGATCAGCGCAGGCACCCAGCGCCGTCCTCATCACAACTTGTGTAACCTGCTGCTTGTGGCCACGATTTGGGGAGGTCGCACCGATCCTCCACCCGCTGGGACCCTCCCAAATCCTAAGAACGGGGGTGTAACCTGTGTGTTACAATGAAGCGGAGGCCGTTATTGTCCGATAGGCGCCCACATATTGGGAAGACCCCGTCCACCTTTCTCTATGGCCTGATGGTGACCATTGAAAGCCAGCAATGGATGGGAAGCTGATTGTCTGCAGCCGCCTCTTCCCCAGTGTCCTCCATGGGTGCCGTGCATTGCAGTATGTGGCCCCTCAGCCCCAGGTCTTCATAGTTGGGGGCCCTAATGTTCAGCGGTGGATGTCCCCTCACCTTCAGTATATCCCCTCGCCTTGATCCGGGCGTCCCCTCGCCTCGATCCGGGCGTCCCCTCGCCTTGATCCGGGCGTCCCCTCGCCTTGATCCGGGCGTCCCCTCGCCTTGATCCGGGCGTCCCCTCGCCTTGATCCGGACGTCCCCTCGCCTTGATCCGGGCGTCCCCTCGTCTTGATCCGGGCGTCCCCTCGTCTTGATCCGGGCGTCCCCTCGTCTTGATCCGGGCGTCCCCTCGCCTTGATCCGGACGTCCCCTCGCCTTGATCCGGGCGTCCCCTCGCCTTGATCCGGGCGTCCCCACGCCTTGATCCGGGCGTCCCCTCGTCTTGATCCGGACGCCCCCTCGTCTTGATCCGGACGTCCCCTCGCCTTGATCCGGACGTCCCCTCGCCTTGATCCGGACGTCCCCTCGCCTTGATCCGGACGTCCCCTCGCCTTGATCCGGACGTCCCCTCGCCTTGATCCGGGCGTCCCCTCGCCTTGATCCGGGCGTCCCCTCGCCTTGATCCGGGCGTCCCCTCGCCTTGATCCGGGCGTCCCCTCGCCTTGATCCGGGCGTCCCCTCGTCTTCATCCGGACGTCCCCTCGCCTTGATCCGGGCGTCCCCTCGTCTTGATCCGGGCGTCCCCTCGCCTTGATCCGGGCGTCCCCTCGCCTTGATCCGGGCGTCCCCTTGTCTTGATCTGGGCGTCCCCTCGCCTTGATCCGGGCGTCCCCTCGCCTTGATCCGGGCGTCCCCTCGTCTTGATCCGGGCGTCCCCTCGTCTTGATCCGGGCGTCCCCTCGCCTCAATCCAGGCATCCCCTCGCCTCGATCCGGGTGTCCCCTCGCCTCGATCCGGACGTCCCCCTGCCCTGATCCAGGCGTCCCCTCACCCTTGTAGTTGGGGCACCATTAGTACAAGGTTCGGTGCGGTGTCGGATATGAGACTATTTCTTCCCGTTGCTTTTCTAATAGAATAATACATTAAAGAGAGCGCAGCGTCGGAGCTGTCAGAAGACGCTCTAAGTGACAGCGCTCGGCCGTCTTTATTAGGAAAGCGACGCTTCATGTTTAATTCTCTAGAACAATAAGACGGAAGCCTTACATTAGTGCTAAAACAGCAATCAATATTCCCAGCGCCCTCCAGAGCCGCCGCGAGAACCTGACGCCGGAGCGCTGACTCTGCAGAGTGCGGCGTGTGAGTGACAGCAACGGCCGCCCACGAGAGTCACCGGGGTGTAAAGAGCCTGGAGTAACTGCGAGGCTGCACAGAGCAGATGGTCCTTAAAGGGGTTGTGCGCATGGTCCTTAAAGGGGTTGTGCGCATGGTCCTTAAAGGGGTTGTGCGCATGGTCCTTAAAGGGGTTGTGCGCATGGTCCTTAAAGGGGTTATGCGCATGGTCCTTAAAGGGGTTATGCGGATGGTCCTTAAAGGGGTTGTGCGCATGGTCCTTTAAAGGGGTTGTGTTGGATGGTTCTTAAAGGGGTTGTGCGCGTGGTCCTTAAAGGGGTTGTGCGCATGGTCCTTAAAGGGGTTGTGCGCATGGTCCTTAAAGGGGTTGTGCGCATGGTCCTTAAAGGGGTTGTGCGCATGGTCCTTAAAGGGGCTGTGTGCATGGTCCTTAAAGGGGTTGTGCGCATGGTCCTTAAAGGGGTTGTGCGCATGGTCCTTAAAGGGGTTGTGCGCATGGTCCTTAAAGGGGTTGTGCGGATGGTTCTTAAAGGGGTTGTGTGCATGGTCCTTAAAGGGGTTGTGTGCATGGTCCTTAAAGGGGTTGTGTGCATGGTCCTTAAAGGGGTTGTGTGCATGGTCCTTAAAGGGGTTGTGTGCATGGTCCTTAAAGGGGTTGTGTGCATGGTCCTTAAAGGGGTTGTGTGCATGGTCCTTAAAGGGGTTGTGCGCATGGTCCTTAAATGAGTTGAGAAGATGGATCTAAAAAGGGTTGAGCTGATAGTTCTTAAAGGGTTTGTCGGATGGCCCATGAGGGAATTGTTTGGTGTATAAGATTAATTTCCAAATAATCCATTAAATCTGTGAGTTCTGACCCGTCGTCCATTAGTGATCGTAGCTGCAATCATCATCTCTGGTTCTGGAGGTCCGGCACATCCTATTGCTTCCTATGGGCATTGTGTAATACTTCACTTCCCCTGTGGGGGCGCTGTGCATTGACTTGTTTTCACACCTGATTACTGAGGGTCCAGCATTGTTACGTTGTGGTCAGATGATTATAAAATACCGGAATCCTTTAAATTACATAATTTTTTTGTCTGATTTTCCTCTTTTGTGTTATTTTTGTTCTCCATTAATTTCATTTGGGTTTAATGGACTGAAGGTCGACCGTGGAGGTGTTCACCCCATTCATTGTCTATGGGACTGTCAGAGAAAACTGAGGGTTGTAGTCACATATAGAGGCCGTTCCTGATATCTGTGGGGCCCCGGGGGGTCGATCCACCAGCGATCATTAAATTACACAGCATGTCCCAATGCAGGAGAAAAACATATAGGACCCGTGTCCTGCCGCCGCTTCAATCACAGGGTCAGGGGTCGCCAGGGTCAGACCCTCCGCAATTAAAGGGTTTGCAGCAAGTTGTTCCCAATCTCCAGTAATGGCGGCCGCTCCTTGGATTGTGACCAGTAATGGCGGCCGCTCCTTGGATTGTGACCAGTAATGGCGGCCGCTCCTTGGATTGTGACCAGTAATGACAGCCGCTCCTTGGATTATGACCAGTAATGACAGCCGCTCCTTGGATTGTGACCAGTAATGGCGGCCGCTCCTAGGATTTGTGACCAGTAATGAAGGGCGCTCCTTGGATTGTGACCAGTAATGAAGGGCACTCCTTGGATTGTGACCAGTAATGACAGCCGCTCCTTGGATTTGTGACCAGTAATGAAGGGCGCTCCTTGGAATTGTGACCAGTAATGGCGGCTGCTCCTTGGAATTGTGACCAGTAATGGCGGCCGCTCCTTGGATTGTGACCAGTAATGGCAGCCGCTCCTTGGATTGTGACCAGTAATGAAGGGCGCTCCTTGGATTGTGACCAGTAATGAAGGGCGCTCCTTGGATTTGTGACCAGTAATGAAGGGCACTCCTTGGATTTGTGACCAGTAATGAAGGGCGCTCCTTGGATTGTGACCAGTAATGGCGGCCGCTCCTTGGATTGTGACCAGTAATGGCGGCCGCTCCTTGGATTGTGACCAGTAATGGCAGCCGCTCCTTGGAGTTGTGACCAGTAATGGCGGCCGCTCCTTGGAGTTGTGACCAGTAATGGCGGCCGCTCCTTGGATTGTGACCAGTAATGGCGGCCGCTCCTTGGATTTGTGACCAGTAATGAAGGGCGCTCCTTGGATTTGTGACCACTAATGGCGACCGCTCCTTGGATTGTGACCAGTAATGGCGACCGCTCCTTGGATTGTGACCAGTAATGGCAGCCGCTCCTTGGAATTGTGACCAGTAATGGCGGCCGCTCCTTGGATTTGTGACCAGTAATGAAGGGCGCTCCTTGGATTTGTGACCACTAATGGCGACCGCTCCTTGGATTGTGACCACTAATGGCGACCGCTCCTTGGATTGTGACCAGTAATGACGGCCGCTCCTTGGATTGTGACCACTAATGGCGACCGCTCCTTGGATTGTGACCAGTAATGGCAGCCGCTCCTTGGAATTGTGACCAGTAATGGCGGCCGCTCCTTGGATTGTGACCAGTAATGACAACCGCTCCTTGGAGTTGTGACCAGTAATGGCGGCTGCTCCTTGGAATTGTGACCAGTAATGGCGGCCGCTCCTTGGATATGTGACCAGTAATGACAACCGCTCCTTGGATTTGTGACCAGTAATGGCAGCCGCTCCTTGGATTTATGACCAGTAATGGCGGCCGCTCCTTGGTGTTGTGACAAGTAATGAAAGCCGTTCCTTGGATTGTGACCAGTAATGGCGGTCGCTCCTTGGATTTGTGACCAGTAATGAAAACCGCTCCTTGGATTGTGACCAGTAATGGCGGCCGCTCCTTGGATTGTGTCAGTAATGACGGCCGCTCCTTGGATTGTGACCAGTAATGGCGGCCGCTCCTTGGAGTTGTGACCAGTAATGGCGGCCGCTCCTTGGATTGTGACCAGAAATGGTGACGACTCCTTGGATTGTGACCAGTAATGGTGATGACTCCTTGGATTGTGACCAGTAATGGCGGCCGCTCCTTGGACAGGGATCAGATGATGCTTATCAGGACACAGCACAATCATTGCTTTGGTATCATTAGTGGAAGCTTTCAGCTTCGGGCCCCGAGTTCACTGGTGTCACCCTCCATTCGAGCTCCGGGGCCCACATATCTGCTCATTAAGCTCCTTCTTATTCACCTTTTGCTCTTATTCCGCTGATTGTCCGTTACTGTCGCTCGTTAGATCTGCAGCATCGATTGTGGGGCCCCATTATCTCCAGAGACGGGGGGATCCTGCTCATGACTGCGATTCAGAAAATCGTTATTTTCACAGTGCGACATTTGTTACATTGTGTCAATAATCGCAAATCAGCACAAGGGCAAAACATGGCCGACCGTAAACTAGAAGCAGGGCCAAACGTGGCCAACTGTATAATACACACAGAAGACTCAGCTGTTAAATGTCCATCCTAAAGTTTGCTATTACTAATGACAAACTGCAGAATAGTGAGTGCAGCTCTGGAGGATAATACAGGAGGTAACTCAGGATCAGTAATGTAATGTATGTAGACAGTGACTGCACCAGCAGAATAGTGAGTGCAGCTCTGGAGTATAATACAGGAGGTAACTCAGGATCAGTAATGTAATGTATGTACACAGTGACTGCACCAGCAGAATAGTGAGTGCAGCTCTGGAGGATAATACAGGAGGTAACTCAGGATCAGTAATGTAATGTATGTACACAGTGACTGCACCAGCAGAATAGTGAGTGCAGCTCTGGAGTATAATACAGGAGGTAACTCAGGATCAGTAATGTAATGTATGTGCACAGTGACTGCACCAGCAGAATAGTGAGTGCAGCTCTGGAGGATAATACAGGAGGTAACTCAGGATCAGTAATGTAATGTATGAGCACAGTGACTGCACCAGCAGAATAGTGAGTGCAGCTCTGGAGGATAATACAGGGGGTAACTCAGGATCAGTAATGTAATGTATGTACACAGTGACTGCACCAGCAGAATAGTGAGTGCAGCTCTGGAGTATAATACAGGAGGTAACTCAGGATCAGTAATGTAATGTATGTACACAGTGACTGCACCGGCAGAATAGTGAGTGCAGCTCTGGAGTATAATACAGGAGGTAACTCAGGATCAGTAATGTAATGTATGTACACAGTGACTGCACCGGCAGAATAGTGAGTGCAGCTCTGGAGTATAATACAGGAGGTAACTTGGGATCAGTAATGTAATGTATGTACACAGTGACTGCACCAGCAGAATAGTGAGTGCAGCTCTGGAGTATAATACAGGAGGTAACTCGGGATCAGTAATGTAATGTATGTACACAGTGACTGCACCAGCAGAATAGTGAGTGCAGCTCTGGAGTATAATACAGGAGGTAACTCAGGATCAGTAATGTAATGTATGTACACAGTGACTGCACCAGCAGAATAGTGAGTGCAGCTCTGGAGTATAATACAGGAGGTAACTCAGGATCAGTAATGTAATGTATGTACACAGTGACTGCACCGGCAGAATAGTGAGTGCAGCTCTGGAGTATAATACAGGAGGTAACTCAGGATCAGTAATGTAATGTATGTACACAGTGACTGCACCGGCAGAATAGTGAGTGCAGCTCTGGAGTATAATACAGGAGGTAACTCAGGATCAGTAATGTAATGTATGTACACAGTGACTGCACCAGCAGAATAGTGAGTGCAGCTCTGGAGTATAATACAGGAGGTAACTCGGGATCAGTAATGTAATGTATGTACACAGTGACTGCACCAGCAGAATAGTGAGTGCAGCTCTGGAGTATAATACAGGAGGTAACTCAGGATCAGTAATGTAATGTATGTACACAGTGACTCCACCAGCAGAATAGTGAGTGCAGCTCTGCAGTATAATACAGGAGGTAACTCAGGATCAGTAATGTAATGTATGAACACAGTGACTGCACCAGCAGAATAGTGAGTGCAGCTCTGGAGTATAATACAGGAGGTAACTCGGGATCAGTAATGTAATGTATGTACTGTGGCAAGACGACTCACTCAGCTGCATTCAGATGTAGACACAGGAATGTGTTTGGCTGCAGGTTTATTAAAACCTCATAAACCCAGCAGAATTGGGCACAAAAACAAAGGAGCGTCACTGGCTTGCAAGGTAAATCAAAAGAAACAAAACGAGTAATCACAGTCCGTATGTGTACAGGTCCGTCTGTACTGACTGGCTGCAGACTGCAGCTACTCCTTAGCTCAGCTCCACAGTCTGGAGCCTCTGCACATCAGTCTCTCTCAACACAAGAAAAAAAAAAACAGCTTTGTGCTTTTACTGTGGCTCAGCCACACCCTCAGGGGAGGTAGGGGGAATGACCTCCCGCCCTCTTAGTCATTCCCCTAAAACCACACACCCTTTTGAGATTAACTCCACAACACATAACATGCTGGGTAGCTTTTACAGGTTTTAGGTCACACAGGCTAGTAACCTGCGTGACACATACCTCCCCTCAACGACACGGCCAGTGACCGCGTCACAGTACACAGTGACTGCACCAGCAGAATAGTGAGTGCAGCTCTGGAGTATAATACAGGAGATAACTCAGGATCAGTAATGTAATGTATGTACACAGTGACTGCTCCAGCAGAATAGTGAGTGCAGCTCTGGAGTATAATACAGGAGGTAACTCAGGGTCAGTAATGTAATGTACACAGTGACTGCACCAGCAGAATAGTGAGTGCAGCTCTGGAGTGTAATACAGGAGGTAACTCAGGATCAGTAATGTAATGTATGTACACAGTGACTGCACCAGCAGAATAGTGAGTGCAGCTCTGGAGTATAATACAGGAGATAACTCAGGATCAGTAATGTAATGTATGTACACAGTGACTGCTCCAGCAGAATAGTGAGTGCAGCTCTGGAGTATAATACAGGAGGTAACTCAGGATCAGTAATGTAATGTATGTACACAGTGACTGCACCAGCAGAATAGTGAGTGCAGCTCTGGAGTGTAATACAGGAGGTAACTCAGGATCAGTAATGTAATGTATGTACACAGTGACTGCACCAGCAGAATAGTGAGTGCAGCTCTGGAGTATAATACAGGAGGTAACTCAGGATCAGTAATGTAATGTATGTACACAGTGACTGCTCCAGCAGAATAGTGAGTGCAGCTCTGGAGTATAATACAGGAGGTAACTCAGGGTCAGTAATGTAATGTATGTACACAGTGACTGCACCAGCAGAATAGTGAGTGCAGATCTGGAGTATAATACAGGAGGTAACTCAGGATCAGTAATGTAATGTATGTACACAGTGACTGCACCAGCAGAATAGTGAGTGCAGCTTTGGAGGATAATACAGGAGGTAACTCAGGATCAGTAATGTAATGTATGTACACAGTGACTGCACCAGCAGAATAGTGAGTGCAGCTCTGGAGTATAATACAGGAGGTAACTCAGGATCAGTAATGTAATGTATGTACACAGTGACTGCACCAGCAGAATAGTGAGTGCAGCTCTGGAGTATAATACAGGAGGTAACTCAGGATCAGTAATGTAATGTATGTACACAGTGACTGCACCAGCAGAATAGTGAGTGCAGCTCCGGAGTATAATACAGGAGGTAACTCAGGATCAGTAATGTAATGTATGTACACAGTGACTGCACCAGCAGAATAGTGAGTGCAGCTCTGGAGTATAATACAGGAGGTAACTCAGGATCAGTAATGTAATGTATGTACACAGTGACTGCACCAGCAGAATAGTGAGTGCAGCTCTGGAGTATAATACAGGAGGTAACTCAGGATCAGTAATGTAATGTATGTACACAGTGACTGCACCAGCAGAATAGTGAGTGCAGCTCTGGAGTATAATACAGGAGGTAACTCAGGATCAGTAATGTAATGTATGTACACAGTGACTGCACCAGCAGAATAGTGAGTGCAGCTCCGGAGTATAATACAGGAGGTAACTCAGGATCAGTAATGTAATGTATGTACACAGTGACTGCACCAGCAGAATAGTGAGTGCAGCTCTGGAGTATAATACAGGAGGTAACTCAGGATCAGTAATGTAATGTATGTACGCAGTGACTGCACCAGCAGAATAGTGAATGCAGCTCTGGAGTATAATACAGGGGTAACTCAGGATCAGTAATGTAATGTATGTACACAGTGACTGCACCAGCAGAATAGTGAGTGCAGCTCTGGAGTATAATACAGGAGGTAACTCAGGATCAGTAATGTAATGTATGTACACAGTGACTGCACCAGCAGAATAGCGAGTGCAGCTCTGGAGTATAATACAGGAGGTAACTCAGGATCAGTAATGTAATGTATGTACACAGTGACTGCACCAGCAGAATAGTGAGTGCAGCTCTGGAGTATAATACAGGAGGTAACTCAGGATCAGTAATGTAATGTATGTACACAGTGACTGGATTATTGAGGAGATCTACAGCCAATGCCATGAGTCAGTGCTATATTACAAGGCTGAATTGTAATTAATAAGCCATCACACATTTGTGGTTGATCTCCTGACACAGCAGATAAATCTTTCTCTTCACACAAAACACAAAATATTTATCACAAAGTAATGAAACTCTGTCTAGTGTCTGATGCACGAGTTTATCTGTGAGATCTGGAGACACAGAACGGCGATCGCTCTTTACTGATTATAAATAAGAACAGAACGAGCCGCATCCAGAGGAGCAAAACTGAAAGAGAAAGAAGTGTCCTGTGTTATCAGTCATTGTACAGGAGGAGGAGGTGAGCTGTGATATCACCTATTGTGAATGGTGGATCCTGTGTTATCTACTGTATATAGAGGTGTTATCAGTCATTGTACAGGAGGAGGAGGTGAGCTGTGATATCACCTATTGTGAATGGTGGATCCTGTGTTATCTACTGTATATAGAGGTGTTGTCAGTCATTGTACAGGAGGAGGAGGTGAGCTGTGATATCACCTATTGTGAATGGAGGATCCTGTGTTATCTACTGTATATAGAGGTGTTATCAGTCATTGTACAGGAGGAGGAGGTGAGCTGTGATATCACCTATTGTGAATGGTGGATCCTGTGTTATCTACTGTATATAGAGGTGTTATCAGTCATTGTACAGGAGGAGGAGGTGAGCTGTGATATCACCTATTGTGAATGGTGGATCCTGTGTTATCTACTGTATATAGAGGTGTTATCAGTCATTGTAGAGGAGGAGGTGAGCTGTGATATCACCTATTGTGAATGGTGGATCCTGTGTTATCTACTGTATATAGAGGTGTTATCAGTCATTGTACAGGAGGAGGAGGTGAGCTGTGATATCACCTATTGTGAATGGTGGATCCTGTGTTATCTACTGTATATAGAGGTGTTATCAGTCATTGTACAGGAGGAGGAGGTGAGCTGTGATATCATCTATTGTGAATGGTGGATCCTGTGTTATCTCCTGTATATAGAGGTGTTATCAGTCATTGTACAGGAGGAGGAGGTGAGCTGTGATATCACCTATTGTGAATGGTGGATCCTGTGTTATCTACTGTATATAGAGGTGTTATCAGTCATTGTACAGGAGGAGGTGAGCTGTGAGATCATCTATTGTGAATGGTGGATCCTGTGTTATCTACTGTATATAGAGGTGTTATCAGTCATTGTACAAGAGGAGGAGGTGAGCTGTGATATCATCTATTGTGAATAGTGGATGCTGTGTTATCTACTGTATATAGAGGTGTTATCAGTCATTGTACAGGAGGAGGTGAGCTGTGATATCATCTATTGTGAATGGTGGATCCTGTGTGATCTACTGTATATAGAGGTATTATCAGTCATTGTACAGGAGGAGGTGAGCTGTGATATCATCTATTGTGAATGGTGGATCCTGTGTTATCTACTGTATATAGAGGTGTTATCAGTCATTGTACAGGAGGAGGAGGTGAGCTGTGATATCATCTATTGTGAATGGTGGATCCTGTGTTATCTACTGTATATAGAGGTGTTATCAGTCATTGTACAGGAGGAGGTGAGCTGTGATATCACCTATTGTGAATGGTGGATCCTGTGTTATCTACTGTATATAAGAGGTGTTATCAGTCATTGTACAGGAGGAGGTGAGCTGTGAGATCATCTATTGTGAATGGTGGATCCTGTGTTATCTACTGTATATAGAGGTGTTATCAGTCATTGTACAGGAGGAGGAGGTGAGCTGTGATATCATCTATTGTGAATAGTGGATGCTGTGTTATCTACTGTATATAGAGGTGTTATCAGTCATTGCACAGGAGGAGGAGGTGAGCTGTGATATCATCTATTGTGAATGGTGGATCCTGTGTTATCTACTGTATATAGAGGTGTTATCAGTCATTGCACAGGAGGAGGAGGTGAGCTGTGATATCATCTATTGTGAATGGTGGATCCTGTGTTATCTACTGTATATAGAGGTGTTATCAGTCATTGTACAGGAGGAGGTGAGCTGTGATATCACCTATTGTGAATGGTGGATCCTGTGTTATCTACTGTATATAGAGGTGTTATCAGTCATTGTACAGGAGGAGGAGGTGAGCTGTGATATCATCTATTGTGAATGGTGGATCCTGTGTTATCTACTGTATATAGAGGTGTTATCAGTCATTGTACAGGAGGAGGAGGTGAGCTGTGATATCATCTATTGTGAATGGTGGATCCTGTGTTATCTACTGTTAATAGAGGTGTTATCAGTCATTATACAGGAGGAGGTGAGCTGTGATATCACCTATTGTGAATGGTGGATCCTGTGTTATCTACTGTATATAGAGGTGTTATCAGTCATTGTACAGGAGGAGGAGGTGAGCTGTGATATCATCTATTGTGAATGGTGGATCCTGTGTTATCTACTGTATATAGAGGTGTTATCAGTCATTGTACAGGAGGAGGAGGTGAGCTGTGATATCATCTATTGTGAATGGTGGACCCTATGTTATCTACTGTATATAGAGGTGTTATCAGTCATTATACAGGAGGAGGAGGTGAGCTGTGATATCACCTATTGTGAATGGTGGATCCTGTGTTATCTACTGTATATAGAGGTGTTATCAGTCATTGTACAGGAGGAGGAGGTGAGCTGTGATATCACCTATTGTGAATGGTGGATCCTGTGTTATCTACTGTATATAGAGGTGTTATCAGTCATTGTACAGGAGGAGGAGGTGAGCTGTGATATCTATTGTGAATGGTGGATCCTGTGTTATCTACTGTATATAGAGGTGTTATCAGTCATTGTACAGGAGGAGGAGGTGAGCTGTGATATCACCTATTGTGAATGGTGGATCCTGTGTTATCTACTGTATATAGAGGTGTTATCAGTCATTGTACAGGAGGAGGTGAGCTGTGATATCTCCTATTGTGAATGGTGGATCCTGTGTGATCTACTGTATATAGAGGTGTTATCAATCATTGTACTGGAGGAGGTGAGCTGTGATATCTCCTATTGTGAATGGTGGATCCTGTGTTATCTACTGTATATAGAGGTGTTATCAGTCATTGTACAGGAAGAGGAGGTGAGCTGTGATATCGCCTATTGTGAATGGTGGATCCTGTGTTATCTACTGTATATAGAGGTGTTATCAGTCATTGTACAGGAGGAGGAGGTGAGCTGTGATATCGCCTATTGTGAATGGTGGATCCTGTGTTATCTACTGTATATAGAGGTGTTATCAGTCATTGTACAGGAGGAGGAGGTGAGCTGTGATATCATCTATTGTGAATGGTGGATCCTGTGTTATCTACTGTATATAGAGGTGTTATCAATCATTGTACTGGAGGAGGTGAGCTGTGATATCTCCTATTGTGAATGGTGGATCCTGTGCTAAAAATACGCATTGACAAAAATGTTTAAAACCTACTTGTCTTGCACAAACCTATTTACAATGTATCGTCTCAGTGTAATGTGACATCCAGACAGTCTCCTTACACTGCCCCCGTCTCCACACCTTCCTTGGCCATTGGTTCGGATTATATCTTTGTGTCTCCGTCGCTGTTTCTTGTGTTTCTACCTTTGTTCATTCTTAAATCAAAAGCGTCTTTGATCAGGTTGTGCTGAGCGTCCTGCAGGAGCGGAGGGATCACATCGGGTGGCGGAGGATCCGTGGTCTGGATGTAGAAGTGGTCAGAGTCGCTGTGTACAGTCCCAGTGTACAGGCGTTAGGATACGCTGGTTATTTGCTCCATGGGGTTTGAAGGGTTAAAGCTGAGACCAGAGAATTGTTGCTGGATGAATAAAGTGGCTTCCATAGAGCGGCCCTGATCCCAGTATCACAATGAGTTCAGCTCCGGAGTATAATACAGGCGGTGAAGCTTCTAATCTAGGAGGCAGCAGTGAGGCTGAGGTGTGCAGAGACCCTGGAGCTTCTCCCTGGATGATCAGGCTGAGCGCTCCTGAATCGCTCTGCCCCATCACAGCTATAGAGCGCCGTACTGTGCACCATCCTCTGCACCATCCTCTGCGCCGTCCCCTGTACCGTCCCCTGCACCGTCCTCTGCACCATCCTCTGAACCGTCCCCTGCACCGTCCCCTGCACCATCCCCTGCACTGTCCTATGCGCCATCCTCTGTGCCGTCCTCTGTGCCGTCCTTTGCACCGTCCTTTGCGCTGTCCCCTGCGCTGTCCCCTGCGCTGTCCCCTGCGCTGTCCCCTGCGCCGTCCCCTGCGCCGTCCTCTGCGCCATACCCTGCGCCGTCCTCTGCGCTGTCCTCTGCGTCTCAGTGCATTCATTTCTATCATCTATATATAGAGGAAAAAGAAAGCAGAACGATCCTGCCCCTCAGTATGACCGGGACATGGAGAGATGAGCAGGACCCCGGTGTAAAAGATCACCCAAACCCCCTCAATACCCTCAAACAACAGAGATACCAACCACCAGAGA
>JARQOC010000009.1:39363313-39432584 GCA_033576535.1 Allobates femoralis
AACTCGCCACCTCTCATGGCCGCCTTTTCCATTCGTTGATCACCCTCACTGTCAAAATGTTTTATTGAATATCTAATCTGTGTCTACTCCCATTCAGTTTCATCCCATTGCTTCTCTTCTTTCCTTGTACAAATGAGAATAAATCTGATCCCTCTACAGTGTGACAGCTCTTGAGATATTTGTAGGCAGTTATTAAGTCTCCTATCAGTCTTCTTTTTGGCAAGCTAAACATTCCCAAATCCTGTACCCGAACTGACTGGACACAGTATACAGATGAGGTCTGATCACAGAGGAGTAGAGGAGGATAATGACTGGACACAGTATACAGAGGAGGTCTGACCACAGAGGAGTAGAGGAGGATAGTGACTGGACACAGTATGCAGATGAGGTCTGACCACAGAGGAGTAGAGGAGGATAATGACTGGACACAGTATACAGATGAGGTCTGACCACAGAGGAGCAGAGGATAATGACTGGACACAGTATGCAGATGAGGTCTGACCACAGAGGAGTAGAGGAGGATAATGACTGGACACAGTATACAGATGAGGTCTGACCACAGAGGAGTAGAGGATAATGACTGGACACAGTATACAGATGAGGTCTGACCACAGAGAAGTAGAGGAGGATAATGACATGATCTAGGCTGTGGCTTCTGTTATTACATCCCAGTATTGTTCTTCCTGCAGCATCACACTGGTGACTCCTGTGCAGTCTGTGATCTATTACTATACGCAGGTCTTATCACACTGGTGACTCCTGTGTAGTCTGTGATCTATTACTATACACAAGTCTTATCACACTGGTGACTCCTGTGTAGTCTGTGATCTATTACTAAACACAGGTCTTATCACACTGGTGACTCCTGTGTAGTCTGTGATCTATTACTAAACACAAGTCTTATCACACTGGTGACTCCTGTGCAGTCTGTGATCTATTACTATACACAAGTCTTATCACACTGGTGACTCATGTGCAGTCTGTGATCTATTACTATACACAGGTCTTATCACACTGGTGACTCTGAGTCCTGTGCAGTCTGTGATCTATTACTATACAGAGGTCTTATCACACTGGTGACTCCTGTGCAGTCTGTGATCTATTACTATACACAGGTCTTATCACACTGGTGACTCCTGTGTAGTCTGTGATCTATTACTATACTCAGGTCTTATCACTTGTGCTGTGGCTTCTCCCTATTCCTCTCATTCTGTAGATGCTTTATTTATTTTTCTTGCCCAGATCTCGGACTTTGCATTTCTGTATTTGGTGTGATATTAATGATGTGAGCCGGTGTGCTCTGCCATCGTCAGGGGAGAGCGATGTGTGACTCGGTGTCGCCTCGGACAACCTGGTGCCGATGGGGCAAACCGGAGCCTCTTGCGTACATGAGATTATTAAACTATCGCCAGGATGATTGCCAGCTCTCTGCAATGAATGTAACGTCTGGAAGGCGATGACAGAGGGACACACCCGTCTCTCTGTACACAGGTGAATAGCTGTAATATGCAGAGATGCCTCCAGCGCTGTCTCCCAGTGTCACACTATGCCACCAGGGCCATTTCTAATTGATGGAGCTGGCAGGACGGGATCGCTCATGCCATCTTCTGTCTGTAGCGGGTAACCCGCCAACACGGGGGCCATCACCCGCCTCCTTATTGTGAGCAGCAATCCGTTCCCTCCACCGCGCTAATAAATATCTGGCATGAAGCGCTCCGGTAAAGTAGCTCAGTTTCCACGGTAACGCGCTAATATGAGCTTAATTCAGATCCGGAGAGGTGAAGATGTCAGATCTCCTCAAGAAAACACCGCAGGGAGGAAGAAAGTTCTCTTGTTGGCGCGAGAGTCGAGATGTGCGCCACCGAGCCCCGAGAAACTGGGAATAATATATATACAGGTGCGTTACAATGGATTAGAATCTCATCAAAAGTTACTTTGTATCAATAATTCAACCCATAAAGTGACACTAATATATTATATAGAGTCATTACACACAGAGGGATCTATGTCAGGTGTTTATTTATGTTAATGTTGATGATTAATTAAAACCCAAAGGTCATTATCTCAGAAAATTAAAGTAGGGAGGATGAAGGGTCTGAGAGATAAAATATGACCTAAATAATATTGATTTATTAGTCAACGCGTTTCAGGGCTCCCTGTGGCAATATGATATAGATTTGTCATGAGGTAGAGGCCGGGGAGCCCTGAAACGCGTTGTCTAATAAATCAATATTATATTCACCCTTTGATGTCTGTTGGAATACGGCAGCTCGGTGTTTAACCCTTCATTCTCCCTAATCTATATGCACCACGCTGGGGACTGCAGCAGCCGTGATCTGCTTTTATAGTGGTTGTGACTCTCACAACCACACAAGGTGAAGCCTCTGATACCTATTTAGGTCATATTTTATCTCTCAGACCCTTCATGATACCCACAATAGGTTTCAGCCCTATTTCTCCGCCATCACGGCGTTCCTCTTCTCTTGTTACAGCTCTGGTTGTTTTCTGGAGCCTCTTCTAGCTCCGCCGCGCTCTAGAGTGCTCTCGAGTGCAGATGTCACCCGCCATCCTTGTGATGTCTCACTTCATCTGTGAGTGATCTCCAGAAAGTGAAGACGACGTCTCGGGGCTTCAAAGCGACTCAGAGTCTCCTCTCACCAATAAATTGGGTATTTGGCAGCCGTCAGGGTGAAGCTTTGCTGTTCTCATCTCATTCCAGATAATTAGTGGTGTCAACCGCGTTCGATCCCGTTTGAGCGCATCCTATGTAACCCCGGAACGTAAGGACTTTTCATTAGAAAGTCCCTTTGTTTGCTTAATGCAATAGACTGATGTTATTTTCCACGTAAAGATCCATTATCTATAAGAAGAAAGACAACATCATTCCTGCAGGATCCGGGAGCCGCGTCCTCTGTCACCAGCTCGGGGGAAGGGGGATATTAATTATGGGGATGAGGGGTAACTGCAAAAAGATGATACCTTGAAGTATACAATATGTATCCGTATTCCCATTGGAATAGATTCAACCTGAAAGCAGAAAAACCACAAAGAAACAGGAATAAAGAATATCATTGAGATGTGTTACACCTTAGATTTCTCAAAATACCCCCCCCCCTCCCCCGCTTTGACTCTGACGACAGATAAATGGGTCATCCCCACCTTAGTGTACAGGTGTCATCTGTAACTGCGCTCCCTGTCATCTATAACCATGCCCCCTGTCCACTGTAACCCCACCTCCCCTGTCATCTATTACCGCACCCTCTGTCATCTGTAACCTCACCCCCTGTCACCTGTAATCTCACCCTGTCATCTATAACCTCACCCACTATCAACTGTAACCTCACCCACTGTCAACTG
This sequence comes from Allobates femoralis, assembly GCA_033576535.1. Classification (NCBI taxonomy): domain Eukaryota; kingdom Metazoa; phylum Chordata; class Amphibia; order Anura; family Aromobatidae; genus Allobates; species Allobates femoralis. The sequence continues at coordinate 39,366,671 of JARQOC010000009.1, forward strand.
TAACCTCACCCACTGTCAACTGTAACCTCACCCCCTGTCATCTATAACCTCACCCACTGTCAACTGTAACCTCACCCACTGTCAACTATAACCTCACCCCCTGTCATCTGTAACCTCACCCCCTGTCATCTGTAACCACACCCCCTGTCGTCTGTAACCACACCCCCTGTCGTCTGTAACCACACCTCCTGTCGTCTGTAACCACACCCCCGCTGTCATCTGTAACCTCACTCCCCGCCTGTCATCTGTAACCTCACTCCCCGTCATCTGTAACCTCACTCCCCGTCATCTGTAACCATACCCCGTCATCTATAACCACACCCCGTCATCTATAACCTCACTCCCTGTCATCTATAACCTCACTCCCCGTCATCTATAACCTCACCCCCTGTCATCTATAACCTCACTCCCCGTCATCTATAACCACACCCACGCACTGTCTGGCACTCGCTCACCATTAGAGCTCCACTCCGGGCATCTTCAGAATGCCATTGACCTGCACATGAGCCTCTTATCTGCAGATTGTATTTTGGACCTGTCCGGTTCCCTTTAATGTCAGTAGACGTTCTATTGTTTGGTGTTTGTGATTGGGCGGTGGTTTTGTTGGATGTCTGACACAGCTCTGCACCGCCTGTCATCTTCTAATCATCCAGCGGGCGGCTGTTCGTGCAGGTTACTGCGAGACTCACAATGAGCTTTATGTTCACTGGGAAATAGAGCAGAAGAGACCTGCTGGTGCATAGCCGGAACATGTGAAGGTTACGTGTACTGAGCCCGGACTGTATCACCGAGGGCTCACACTCTGCAGAGCACGCCACGGCTGCCGGCACCTCTCACTCCTCTACCGTCTTGCTGACATAGCGAGGTGAAAGATAAAGATTATGGCACATGACCTGGTTTTATGGCAGCCAAAATCCCACCCGACATATTGTAAGGAGGCGAGACGTTTTCCTTCCATCTAAAAATGAATTTCCACTGCCAAATCCTGAGGACGCGGAGCCGAAGCCACCGGACACTTCCCCATTACTAATCTCCTACTAGGACCGCACTGACGGTTTAATCTTCTTTTACCGCAATCCGGTAATAATTAAGCAGATTTTCCAGACGCGCACAGCACAGCGGTAACACTGTGGTTCGGGAGATCGCTGACCCTAGTCACCCGATGTGTACCTTGGTTACCTTGTCTGCAATGTTTTCTGTACGCTCAGCTAAAGCGCAGTCCCCACAGCTTTGTGTGTGGCTGGAACCAAGGTACACATCGGGTGACTAGGGGCAGCGATCTCCCGAACCACATAGCGTTACCGCTGTGCGCTTCTGGACAATCTGCTAAACTACCGGATTGCAGTAAAAGAAGGCAAAACCGTCAGTGTGGCCCTAGCCTTAGATCTATAGTCTGACAGATGGATCCATACTGACCTATTATCACTAGAGACTGAGGCATGTGAGCACAAGGGCACAGCCATCCTAAGTGCCCCCCTGGTCTATAGGTCCACACACTGGATCCCCTGGTCTATAGATCCAGACACTGGACCCCCTGGTCTATAGATCCAGACACTGGACCCCCTGGTCTATAGATCCAGACACTGGACCCCCTGGTCTATAGATCCAGACACTGGACCCCCTGGTCTATAGATCCAAACACTGGACCCCTTGGTCTATAGATCCAGACACTGAACCTGGACCTATACACCAGGGGGTCGAGTGTCTGGACCATTAGACCAGGGGTCCACTGTCTGGACCTATAGACCATGGGGTCATGATTCTGGATTTACAGACTATGGGGTCCAGTGTCTGGACCTATAGACCAGGGTAGTCCAGTGTGTGGAACTATAGAAGAGGAGGTCCAGTGTCTGGGCCTATAGACCAGGGGGTCCAGTGTCTGGACCTATAGACCAGGGGGTCCAGTGTCTGGACCTATAGACCAGGGGGTCCAGTGTCTGGACCTATAGACCAGGGGTCCAGTGTCTGGACCTATAGACCAGGGGGTCCAGTGTCTGGACCTATAGACCAGGGGGTCCAGTGTCTGGACCTATAGACCAGGGGTCCAGTGTCTGGACCTATAGACCAGGGGGTCCAGTGTCTGGACCTATAGACACTGGACCCCCCTGGTTTATAGGGCCAGAAACTCAACCCCATGGTCTGTAGGTCCAGACACTGGACCCCCTGGTCTGTAGGTCCAGACACTGGACCCCCTGGTCTGTAGGTCCAGACACTGGACCCCCTGGTCTGTAGGTCAGGACACTTGACCCCCTGGTCTGTAGGTCCAGACACTGGACCCCCTGGTCTGTAGGTCCAGACACTGGACCCCCTGGTCTGTAGGTCCAGACATTGGACCCCCTGGTTTATAGGTCCAGACACTGGACCCCCTGGTTTATAGGTCCACACACTGGACCCCCTGTTCCATTGGTCCAGACACCACTACTGACACCTAGTCATCCAACTTTCCTTGTACCCATATCCAGCCCTCAGAATTGCTATGTGTGATGTACAATGCAGCCTCTTGGCCTCTCGCAGTAATGTTTCTACACTTAAGAATTTCCTTTCTGATTTCCATACTTTTTTGTCATTGGTTACTCGTCCCTCATCAGAAATTGTATTAACATCAAGACTGGAAATGCCCATTAAACCTGTGCACATGAATGGCAGCCGGAATCCTCACGTCCTCATAGCCAATGGCAGCCGGCGTCTTCACGTCCTCATAGCCAATGGCAGCCGGCGTCCTCACGTCCTCATAGCCAATGGCAGCCGGCGTCCTCACGTCCTCATAGCCAATGGCAGCCGACGTCCTCACGTCCTCACAGCCAATGGCAGCCGGCGTCCTCACGTCCTCATAGCCAATGGCAGCCGGCATCCTCACAGCCAATGGCAGCCGGCGTCTTCACGTCCTCATAGCCAATGGCAGCCGGCGTCTTCACGTCCTCATAGCCAATGGCAGCCGGCATCCTCACATCCTCATATCCAATGGCAGCCAGCGTCCTCACATCCTCATAGCCAATGGCAGCCGGCGTCCTCACAGCCAATGGCAGCCGACGTCCTCACAGCCAATGGCAGCCGGCGTCTTCACGTCCTCATAGCCAATGGCAGCCGGCATCCTCATGTCCTCACAGCCAATGGCAGCCGGCGTCCTCACATCCTCATATCCAATGGCAGCCGGCGTCCTCACGTCCTCATAGCCAATGTCAGCCGACGTCCTCACGTCCTCACAGCCAATGGCAGCCGGCGTCCTCACATCCTCATATCCAATGGCAGCCGGCGTCCTCACGTCCTCACAGCCAATGGCAGCCGGCGTCCTCACGTCCTCACAGCCAATGGCAGCTGGCGTCCTCACGTCCTCATAGCCAATGGCAGCCGGCGTCCTCACAGCCAATGGCAGCCGGCGTCTTCACGTCCTCACAGCCAATGGCAGCCGGCGTCTTCACGTCCTCACAGCCAATGGCAGCCGGCATCCTCACATCCTCATATCCAATGGCAGCCGACGTCCTCACGTCCTCATAGCCAATGGCAGCCGGCGTCCTCACAGCCAATGGCAGCCGGCATCCTCATGTCCTCACAGCCAATGGCAGCCGGCGTCCTCACATCCTCATATCCAATGGCAGCCGGCGTCCTCACAGCCAATGGCAGCCAGAATCCTCACGTCCTCATAGCCAATGGCAGCCGGCGTCCTCACGTCCTCACAGCCAATGGCAGCCGGCGTCCTCACGTCCTCATAGCCAATGGCAGCCGGCGTCCTCACAGCCAATGGCAGCCGGCGTCTTCACGTCCTCATAGCCAATGGCAGCCAGCGTCTTCACGTCCTCATAGCCAATGGCAGCCGGCGTCCTCACGTCCTCATAGCCAATGGCAGCCGGCGTCCTCACGTCCTCATAGCCAATGGCAGCCGACGTCCTCACGTCCTCACAGCCAATGGCAGCCAGAATCCTCACGTCCTCATAGCCAATGGCAGCCGGCGTCCTCACGTCCTCACAGCCAATGGCAGCCGGCGTCCTCACGTCCTCATAGCCAATGGCAGCCGGCGTCCTCACAGCCAATGGCAGCCGGCGTCTTCACGTCCTCATAGCCAATGGCAGCCGGCGTCTTCATGTCCTCATAGCCAATGGCAGCCGGCATCCTCACATCCTCATATCCAATGGCAGCCGGCGTCCTCACGTCCTCATAGCCAATGGCAGCCGGCGTCCTCACAGCCAATGGCAGCCGGCGTCTTCATGTCCTCATAGCCAATGGCAGCCGGCATCCTCATGTCCTCACAGCCAATGGCAGCCGGCGTCCTCACATCCTCATATCCAATGGCAGCCGGCGTCCTCACGTCCTCATAGCCAATGGCAGCCGACGTCCTCACGTCCTCACAGCCAATGGCAGCCAGCGTCCTCACATCCTCATATCCAATGGCAGCTGGCGTCCTCACGTCCTCACAGCCAATGGCAGCCGGCGTCCTCACTTCCTCACAGCCAATGGCAGCCGGCGTCCTCACGTCCTCATAGCCAATGGCAGCCGGCGTCCTCACAGCCAATGGCAGCCGGCGTCTTCACGTCCTCACAGCCAATGGCAGCCGACGTCTTCACGTCCTCATAGCCAATGGCAGCCGGCGTCTTCACGTCCTCATAGCCAATGGCAGCCGGCATCCTCACATCCTCATATCCAATGGCAGCCGACGTCCTCACGTCCTCATAGCCAATGGCAGCCGGCGTCCTCACAGCCAATGGCAGCCGGCATCCTCATGTCCTCACAGCCAATGGCAGCCGGCGTCCTCACATCCTCATATCCAATGGCAGCCGGCGTCCTCACGTCCTCATAGCCAATGGCAGCCGACGTCCTCACGTCCTCACAGCCAATGGCAGCCAGAATCCTCACGTCCTCATAGCCAATGGCAGCCGGCGTCCTCACGTCCTCACAGCCAATGGCAGCCGGCGTCCTCATGTCCTCATAGCCAATGGCAGCCGGCGTCCTCACAGCCAATGGCAGCCGGCGTCTTCACGTCCTCATAGCCAATGGCAGCCGGCGTCCTCATGTCCTCATAGCCAATGGCAGCCGGCATCCTCATGTCCTCACAGCCAATGGCAGCCGGCGTCCTCACATCCTCATATCCAATGGCAGCCGGCGTCCTCACATCCTCATATCCAATGGCAGCCGGCGTCCTCACGTCCTCATATCCAATGGCAGCCGGCGTCCTCGCGTCCTCATATCCAATGGCAGCCGGTGTCCTCACGTCCTCATATCCAATGGCAGCCGGCGTCCTCACATCCTCATAGCCAATGGCAGCCGGCGTCCTCACATCCTCATAGCCAATGGCAGCCGGCGTCCTCACATCCTCATATCCAATGGCAGCCGGCGTCCTCACATCCTCATATCCAATGGCAGCCGGCGTCCTCACAGCCAATGGCAGCCGGCGTCCTCACATCCTCATATCCAATGGCAGCCGGCGTCCTCACAGCCAATGGCAGCCGGCGTCCTCACGTCCTCATGGCCCGGAAGCTTTCCATTCTCCAGTGCTAGTTAGTCTTGTTTTTGGCCTCTTCCCCAGAAAATTGTTAAATATCCAGTGTGGGCAATATATATGGATACACCTAAATAAAATGGGAATGACTGGTGATATCAACTTGAAATAACTCATGACAGAATAAAGTTACATTAAAACCAAGCACATTATTGTTTTCTCGTGAATTTCTCAATACGTTTGATGTGTCACATGACCCTCTTCCCATTGAAAAAAATAGTTAGATCCAAAATGTCCGACTTCAAAATGGCCGCCATGGTCCCCCCCCATCTGGAAATGTGCCACAAACAGGAAGTTGATATCACCAACCATTCCCATTGTATTCAGGTGCCTCCATATATTTGCCCCCCCCCCCCCCCTGTATATAATAAAGTATCGCCACCTCGTACAGATTCATTGAGTCTGAACACATATGTCGGGGTGACGCTGCCCCTTTAATTCCCCGTCGCCCCATGTAACGCCTGATTCCTGGATCGGTCTTATAAAAGCTGCACAATAGTTTTCACTTTTCTGCGATATTTCAAGGCGAGCGGTGATGCAATTAGTTGTGTTATGTTCATTATGTTGGTATGACAACAAGAACACTGAAGTGAAAGATAATGGGGAACGTTAACAGGAAAAATTATGTTTTTTTCCAGAGAACATCAAATTAATTGTCATATGCAATTCTGAGAATCTTATATACCATTCACACAGCAGATGCATATACCGTTCAGTTCACTTTGTGCACCAGTATCTGCATTCTTACTGTGATGCTATTCACTACTAATAGCTAGGATGTGACTTATGGAGTATAGTCATCAGGGAGGTCAGGTAATCTGAGGTCAGGTTCCAGGAGAGCTCGTAGTATTCAGGGAGTAGACAGGGATGTAGTTATGCAGTAGTCCAGAGTGAGGTTCCAGGAGAGCTCTTAGTATTCAGGGAGTAGACAGGGATGTAGTTATGCAATGGTCCAGGAGCAGGTTACAGGAGAGCTCATAGTATTCAGGAAGTAGACAAGGATGTAGTTATGCAGCGGTCCAGAGTGAGGTTCCAGGAGAGCTCGTAGTATTCAGGGAGTAGACAGGGATGTAGTTATGCAGTGGTCCGGGACAAGGTTCCTGCAGAGCTCGTAGTACTCAGGGAGCAGACGGAGATGTAGTTATGCAATGGTCCAGGATCAGGATCCAGAAGAACTCATAGTATTCATGGAGTAGGCGAGGATGTAGTTATACAATGATTGAGGATCAGGTTCCAGGAAAGCTCGTAGTGTTCAGGGAGTAGGCAGGGATGCAGTTATGCAGTGGTCCAGATCATGTGCAAGGAGAGCTCGTAGTATTCAGGGAGTAGATGGGGATGTGGTTATGCAATGGTCCAGGGTCAGGTTCCAGGAGAGCTCGTAGTATTCAGGGAGTAGACAGAGATATAGTTATGCAATGGTCCAGTGTGAGGCTCCAGGAGAGCTCATAGTATTTAGGGAGTAGACAGGAATGTAGTTATGCCATGGTCCGGGATCAGGTCCCAGGAGAGCTCGTAGTATTCATGGAGTAGACTGGGATATAGTTGTGCAATGGTCGAGGATCAAGTTCCAGGAAAGCAGGAAGAGGATTCAGTCAACTGAGGTGTATCCAGGTCATGGTCCAGGGGTCAAAATATCAAGACATCACAACAAAACAAAAGTGAAATCAAGCAACAGTCTAGGTCAGATAACACAAATCAGAACAGACTTCAGATGCAATGTACGAATGGCAGGATCCTGGGAGATGCTGCTCAGTGAAGTAGCAAAACAATCACAGGGAAGATGGACACCTGAGCAACCCAGCATCTTCCAGAACCAGAATGGAGGACAGCGCTGTCAATCAACTACTGACTGCTCAGTGCACCATATACCAAACTCGGCAGTATCTCTTGCACAGAGGAATTGTGAGACCCCATATCATAGAGTAAACCGCTCATTATAGTGATATACTCCAGATCTGATGCCTTTTTGGTAAGGCTACAGTCAATGCATGGGGGAACATGTTCAGTGTCTGCATCAAAAAAGCTCCAACACACAGACCAAATGTAGCTGTAGTCTCCATGTGTCTGCAAACCTTGTACTGTAAAGGGCAGTAGACCGGACCCCTAGATGGTGACCCAGCAGATATACAAGGTCTGCATGTTTCATCTGCTTTTTTCTCTTGTATTGTAGCAATGGCTCAACAAATTCATATTACATACAGAATATCCTGAATGATCTGTGAATATCTGCAGTTCCTTCAATCATCCAGCAAAGTCGTGAAGTTCTCGTGTCCTACACAATGCTGCACACCCTATAGAAGTCATCGGGCACAGGTGGACTGTAATCAGGACCTCTGCGGGGTTCCCTCTAGATTGTTCTGTGTATTTATAAATTAAATTATAATATTAGCCTATTAATGTTTGGAAGCCCAATTGAAGAAATAATCTTTAAGCCAATAATTGTCTAACTACCGTACTAACAGTCTATGTTTGCAAGTTGTTTTCATTTCTTGGTTAACACTTCACCTGCTGTACGTTCTCCTGTCAAGTCTCTTACCAACTTCAGGATACATAAGTGCTGCATCATGTATGGACCGACAGGAGCAACCCATCACACAGACACAGTATGGACACATTATGTAGCTGGCTGCATCTCAATGAATTATCATCAAAAAGTGACTTTATATCAGTAATTCAATACATAAAGTGACACACATCTATTACATAGAGTCATTACACACAGAGGGATCTATCTCGTGTGTTTGTGTCTGTAAATGTTGATGATTATGGAAACCCAAAGGTCATCATCTCAGAAAATTAAAGTAGGGATGATGAAGGGTTAAACACCGCGCTGCCGTATTCTTCCAGACATCAAAGGGTGAATATAATATTGATTTATTAGTCAACATGTTTTCTGATTGAGTACTATGTCCTATAGCCGGGGTGTGTCCACCTTCTTATTAGCCAGGATCCTTCCTGCCCACACTAAAAGATTTTTAATTGCAAATAGAGGCCTTTAAGGTTAGGGTCCCGATAAATGAGATCACCTTGGCGAGGTTATCCGGCTCACAATGAATGACCAATACATGAGCTAAGCATCTCTCATTTCTAATATTCCTATAGCAGTAATGCAATGCCTAAGTCTCTATAGTCAATTTTACATTAGCTATGTATTTATGCAATTTTCTGCCTAAAATGAGAGGGAGAAAATTACAGAAATACCTAAACTTTCCAGTCTAATCTAGTTTTGTGCTTCCTTCGGGAGGAGAAATGTAATATGGATCACATCATCATCGGCCGACCCCAATCTGTGAACAAGTTTTCTTTGTCTTTTTTTTTCTAATATTCCTATAGCAGTAATGCTATGCCTGAGTCTCCATATTCAATTTTACATTAGCTATGTATTTATAGAATTTTCTCCCTAAAATAAAAGGTGGAAAATTACAGAAATACCTAAACTTCCCAGTCTAATATTGTTCTGTGCTTCCTGGGGAGGAGAAATGAAATATGGATCACATCAGCATCGGCCGACCCCAATTTGTGAATACGTTTTCTTTGTTTTTATAATATTCCTATAGCAGTAATGCAATGCTAAAGTATCCTTATTCAATTTTACATTAGCTAAGTATATGTGTAATTTTTTTCCCTAAACTGAGAGGGGAAAATTACAGAAATACCTAAACTTTCCAGTCTAATATTGTTCTGTGCTTCCTGGGGGAGGAGAAATGAAATATGGATCACATCAGCATCGGCCGAACCCAATCTGTGAATACGTTTTCTTTGTTTTTCTAATATTCCTATAGCAGTAATGCAATGCTAAAGTATCCTTATTCAATTTTACATTAGCTAAGTATATGTGTAATTTTCTCCCTAAACTGAGAGGGGAAAATTACAGAAATACCTAACCTTTCCAGCCCAATGTTGTCTTCTGCTTCCTGGGGGAGGAGAAATGAAATATGGATCACATCAGCATCGGCCGACCCCAATCTGTGAACAAGTTTTCTTTGTCTTTTTTTTTCTAATATTCCTATAGCAGTAATGCTATGCCTGAGTCTCCATATTCAATTTTACATTAGCTATGTATTTATAGAATTTTCTCCCTAAAATAAAAGGCGGAAAATTACAGAAATACTCAAACTTTCCAGTCTAATGTTGTCTTCTGCTGTTCCTGGGGGAGGAGAAATGAAATATGGATCACATCAGCATCTGTGAATATGTTTTCTTTGTTTTTCTAATATTCCTATAATGCAATGCTAAAGTATCCTTATTTAATATAATAATATAATAAAATCTTTATTTATATAGCGCCAACATATTCCGCAGCGCTTTACAATACTTATTTTATTTTACATTAGCTAAGTATATGTGTAATTTTCTCCCTAAAATGAGAGGGAGAAAATTACAGAAATACCTAAACTTTCCAGCCTAATATTGTTCTGTGCTTCCTGGGGGAGGAGAAATGAAGTATGGATCACATCAGCATCGGTTGACCCCAATCTGTGAACAACTTTTCTTTGTCTTTTTTTTGTAATATTCCTATAGCAGTAATGCAATGCTAACGTATCCTTATGTAATTCCAGTATTATTGAATGCCGTTGGATATGATTTTGGAGTGTTATTGTTTTTTTCAGCTGGTGACTGTTCACACTTCTTGAAGTTACTGGTCAGTTTTCTGATATAATTGGATAAAATACATCACAAAGCATAGAATTAAAGCCACTAGTCCCATTCTGTGGAGGGGGAGAATGTAACTTCTGAACAACAGTTAGGAATTTCCTTTTTTTAGCTTTTCTCGCCATTAGCTGCCGCCTGTCTGTTCTGCAGGAGTGTATAATTTTATTCATATAATGCCAGTGTACATAGTATTTTATAAGGGTACAAAGCAAGAAGACTGACAGTTTAATAACGCGCTTCTTGTGGATGGTAAAATTTTAATTGGGATAAAAAAGGCATTTCATGAATAATGAGCAGCTGGAAGAGAAGCTCTATATGAGGACGGGAAACCCAAGAATATCCGAGAATATAATAACGAAGCTAACGGGCAAATATCCCCGAATATCTGAACCCGCTGCTATAGGTGGAATAAAGCCCGGCGGTGTCCCCACATCACATCGTAACAATGTCATTAATAGAATTAGGGGGATTGACATTTAGGGGTGTGCACACAATTCTGCACCATTTCTGTATCTCTTGGCAGGACAAACGCTGCAGTTAGGCTGGCTTCACACTGGCGTTTGTGTCTGCATGCTGATGGCATGCAGACACAAACGCTGTCAAAAGCAGTGTCTTTATGATGTGTCCGCAGCGGATAATGTCCGCCTGCGGACACATCACTAGGGAGCCCGGCAGCCAATCGGCGCTGTCCGGGGGCGGGCCGGAGGAGGAGTTCAGCGCCGGAGATCTCCTCCTCCCCGCCGCCGGTAAGCACCGGGACATGTCGGCGGGGAGTACAGCTGATGTGACAGCTGTTTGAATCTTCCCGCGCCGACACTGAGAGGAGATGTCGGCGCGGGAAGATTCAAACAGCTGTCACATCAGCTGTACTCCCCGCCGACAGGTCCTGGTGCTTACCGGCGGCGAGGAGGAGGAGGACAGCAGTGGCTCAGCTGATCTCCCGGTGGCCGTCGGTGAGCTCCTGTGACATCACCGGCGGCCACCGGGAGATTTATCAATGGGTCCGCAGCGTTCTCCAGCGCTGTCAAGCGCTGAACACTGCGGACCCATTGAAGACAATGCAGGTTTTGTGCGCTTGGGGACGCTTGCTGATTTTCCAAGCTCCCCGAGCGCACAAAAAATGCAACATGCTGCGTCCCGGGCGCGGATGCTGGACACCGGAAGGAGCAGATATCGTCCGCATCCGCACCCGAACGCAGCAAACGCAGGCACTATGCGTTCCTATGTTAAACATAGGAACCGCAGTGCGCATGCGTTTGACTGCGTATGGGAACGCAGCATACGCTGCTTTCCCATACGCAAATGTGAAGGCACCCTAACAATGTGTCTTTTCGCCTTGTTTCTGGTGCAGTTTTGCCTTGCATTATTTTACAATGAAGTCAATGGGTGAAAACCGCCGTAAGACTATGTGCACACTGTGGAGACACAAAGCATATCAACTCCTGGTGACTGAAGAAAGTCCTTTATATGTCCCAAGCCTACACCTCAGGGTATATTGTGTTCTTCCAGGATTAGTGGAATAAGGCATTGGTTGGCATTTCAATCCAATATCTGCATAATACTCCTCTGGGTGATGTAGAGAGAGGGGGTGAGGTGAATTACATTAAATTAGCAATACACAAACTCAGAACAATAAAGGCTCCAAATAGTCTGGAAAGAAACAATGTCATAGTCCGGCTTCACACTACGAGTGTGATATGATCTGGGGCTGTCCGCTTGAGCCAGAGAGCCCCGGACCGGATCAGCACACAGAATCGGAGGGGGCCAGTGTGCAGCCAGACGCAGCTGCCGCCGCTGATTGGTCAGAACCGCGGCTCGCAGGGAGCTAGCTGCGTTCCTAAACTGTCAGGAGGGGCCGGCACTGAACTTCAGCATCACCAGCTGTCCCCTCCTGACAGTTCAGGAACGTGGCTAGCTCCCTGCGAGCCTCGATCCCGACTAATCAGCGGCGGCAGCTGCGTCCAGCTGCACACCGGACAGGAGGGCAAATTAGCCCTCCGGTTCTGTGCGCTGATCCGGTCCAGGGCTGTCTGGCTCAAGCAGACAGCCACGGATCGGATCACACTCGTAGTGTGAAGCCAGCCTTAGCAAACATGAGATAACGAACAAAAGAAAAACATGTCTGGCCAAATTAAGAAAATATATCCTACTCCATGGTCTGAGAAAAGCTGTGTCCGTCACACACATGCTGCAGATTTGACCAGACTGCATCTTCTGGCAGAAAAATGTGGTGCAATTTCGCTGCGTTTTTTGATACATATTTGTGCCGTGGGTTTTTCTTAATGAAGTCAACGGCTGGAAAGGTTGAAAAATGCTAAACACCCTAAGCGTCATATGCACAACACTTCAGAATTCTCATAGACTTCACCAGCTTAAGGATAGACATGAAGATTAATGACAACGGCACCACATCTGCACCAAAACAAACGCTTTGTGTGCACGTAGCCTTAAAACGCAAAAAGAAATGACTTCTGCAGAATATTCTCTGCACAAATTCTGATAGGAGAAAATACTCAACGTGTGCAGGAGACATCGGGATTCTCATTCACTTTGTTGCCATCAGTATTTGCTTTCGGTTTTGTGACAAATCTGCACAAAAAGTGCATTAAAAATGCTATAAAAATGCACTGTGTGCACACAGCTTTACAGAGAAATTTCTGCTTTTACCTGTGTCACGTACCTTCTTCTCAGCACGTAACTTGGGGTTGCACCTGCAAGAGCTAATTTATCTCTTTTAACTCGGTTCAACACTTAACCTCTGTTCTAAATTGAGCATAAATGACACCCCAACACAGTAACACCTTCCTCCCCCCCCAATGCACAACACACTGCCACCATTTATCAAACACACAGGGTGATGAGTCCCTGAAATATACTACTTCTGACAGTCAGATCACCCACTTCTTAGGGCTATGGGTTCTTCAGAGCATACAAGTATCAAACTTATTAAAGTTTTACGGTTTAATATAAAAGTTACAGTTCTTACAATAAAAAAATATAAACGATTAAAAAAGACATACAGATGGCTCAAGTGGTTAGCAATGTAGCCTTTGCAGCGCTGGAGTCTTTAAGTCCTGGTTCAATTCCCACCAAGGACACTAAGGACAACATCTGCAAGGAGTTTGTATGTTCTCCCTGTGTTTGCGTGGGTTTCCTCCGGGCACTCCGGTTTCCTCCCACATTGTAAAGACATACTGATAGGATGTTTAGATTGTGAGCCTCAACAGGGACAGCATTACTGATGTATGTAAAGTGCTATGGAATCAATAGCGCTATATAAATGAATAAATATTATTATATTATTATTATACAGATGTGCAAAACAGTTATGGAAGGGAGAAAATTACAGACATACCTAAACTTTCCAGCCTACTGTTGTCTTCTGCTTCCTGGGGAAGGAGAAATGAAATATGGATCACATCAGCATCGGCTGACCCCCAATCTGTGAACAAGATTTATTTGTCTGCGTAACCTTCTTAACCTCGAGGTCAAATTTCGAGGACAGAATTTAATTTTAATATTCTAATCTCAGGGCTGTGACTGGACCATGGCTAATTTAGCAACAAATACATTACATTTCAAATGCCCTTTGTTTCCTATAGCAAATATGGAATGTAAGATCCTATCACCAGTGACCAATTTTTCCATCCTTTGAAGCCATCAGAGGTGTGTTCTTAGGAAGACCCCAACATAGTTTTTTCAGTTCCTGCTCAGGATAAGCACAGGTTATCTGTTGTGGTGATCCAATCCCACACAAATACATATTTTTCTCTACAACCTGTAAAATAAAATTTTTCCTGGTTTCTAATTTTTGCAATAATCATTTATAGATAGTTTTTCTTGTTTGTACATATAGGAACATGGCTTCTCCTTTTTGTTCTTTGCATATACTGTATTTAGCTTTCTTCGGCATGTGTAATACAGTCAGGTCAGGTCCTGCGCTGGCCCCATCTATTCTGAGTTCTGCTTTTATACTCTTACAATCAGCCGTTAGGTGGCAGATGGGGTTTTCTGTCCGGATCTGCTGGATCCGGACATAAACGCCCATGTGGAAGGGGTCTTGTGCCAGTCCTTTTTTTTTGTTTTACATGAACGGAGTCTTCTGCTCTTTTAGGATATATGGGTTTCGCACCTCAGCGTCTTTAGCAGGGGTCAGCCATGGTTAGGGTGGGCTGGTCCAGGGGGCAGTAATGCATTTGCCCCCGGGCCGGTTCCGAGGTAGTTCCTTAGGACAGTGATTTTTTACAAAGCACACCTGCACAGCGTGACCGCGTCTTCCCGGCATGCAGCCCTGTGGTGAGACTCCTGCAAAGACAGAGGAATAACTGTGTTGGTGCCTGATGAGGGAGTTGTGGTTTTGTGAACCTCAAAGGGTGAGGACACTTGACACTTTGTTGCAATATTTATTATTCTAGTAAGATTGCACATTTGTTAATACAAGCACTTTATTTCTATATTTGGACCTTCATCCGGCTGATGTAGGAAAGAGGATTGTGTGTTCTTATCGCTGTGTCTCTCCCAGCTGTAGGTGGGGAACACTGGAGAGACTGGATTACAGACGTCAAGGTCTAATGGTGTTTTTTCCAGTTATCAGGATTCATTACTTTGATGAACGGTGGCCGATATCTGAAGAATGAGCAAGAGATGGCGGAATAGATGAAGAGTAATGTCTGTCTGGGAGAAGTAAAACGTGACACTTTTGCATATCTGTATCTAGAAAAAAAAGAGCTGCATGCAACGTTTCATCTCTTTATTTCACGCCTTTCTCAAGCGACGTGTGAGGAGCTGAAACGTTGCGTCTCTGTGTGAATAAAGTCCACCTTTTTTACTCATTTCCATAGCATTGCTGCTTCCATTCTATTTTTTTTCTACATTCGGAAGCTTTTTGACTGGTTGATCCTTAAAAGAAATCTGTCATCAGGCTTTACTATCTCATCTGACAGCAACATAATGGAGGCAAAGAGACCCTGAATCCAATGATGTATCACATAGATTACTGGCTGCAGACGTTCTCACACAATCAAAGAACTTCGTTTTAGGCATGTAGCAGAACTGCGGGAGATGTCCCCGCCCACACCAGGCTCTGTATATACAATGTCTATAGACAGAGAGCTGCCCCATCCACACCAGGCTCTGTATATATAATGTCTATAGACAGAGAGCTACCCCCGTCCACACCAGGCTCTGTATATACAATGTCTATAGGAGAGAGCTGCCCTCGCTCACACTAGGCTCTGTATATATAATGTCTATAGACAGAGAGCTGCCCCCACCCACACCAGGCTCTGTATATATAATGTATATAGATAGAGAGCTGCCCCGCCCACACCAGGCTCTGTATATATAATGTCTATAGACAGAGAGCTACCCCCGTCCACACCAGGCTCTGTATATACAATGTCTATACACAGGGAGCTGCCCCCGCCCACACCAGGCTCTGTATGTACAATGTATATAGACAGAGAGCTGCCCCTGCCCACACCAGGCTCTGTATATACAATGTCTATAGACAGAGAGCTGCCCCATCCACACCAGGCTCTGTATATATAATGTCTATAGACAGAGAGCTACCCCCGTCCACACCAGGCTCTGTATATACAATGTCTATAGGAGAGAGCTGCCCTCGCTCACACTAGGCTCTGTATATATAATGTCTATAGACAGAGAGCTGCCCCCACCCACACCAGGCTCTGTATATATAATGTATATAGATAGAGAGCTGCCCCGCCCACACCAGGCTCTGTATATATAATGTCTATAGACAGAGAGCTACCCCCGTCCACACCAGGCTCTGTATATACAATGTCTATACACAGGGAGCTGCCCCCGCCCACACCAGGCTCTGTATGTACAATGTATATAGACAGAGAGCTGCCCCTGCCCACACCAGGCTCTGTATATACAATGTCTATAGACAGAGAGCTGCCCCCGCCCACACCAGTCTCTGTATATACAATGTCTATAGATAGATGGCTACCCCCGCCCACATCAGGCTCTGTATGTACAATGTCTATAGACAGGGAGCTGCCCCCGCCCACACCAGGCTCTGTATATACAATGTCTATAGACAGAGAGCTGCCCCCGCCCACACCAGGCTCTGTATATACAATATCTATAGACAGAGAGCTGTCCCCGTCCACACCAGGCTCTGTATATACAATGTCTTTAGACAGAGAGCTGCCTCCACCCACACCAGGCTCTGTATATACAATGTCTATAGACAGAGAGCTGCCCCCCGCCCACACCAGGCTCTGTATATACAATGTCTTTAGACAGAGAGCTACCCCCGCCCACATCAGGCTCTGTATGTACAATGTCTATAGACAGGGAGCTGCCCCCGCCCACACCAGGCTCTGTATATACAATGTCTATAGACAGAGAGCTGTCCCCGTCCACACCAGGCTCTGTATATACAATATCTATAGACAGAGAGCAGCCCCCGCCCACACCAGGCTCTGTATGTACAATGTCTATAGACAGAGAGCTGCCCCCGCCCACACCAGGCTCTGTATGTACTATGTCTATAGACAGAGAGCTGCCCCCACCCACACCAGGCTCTGTATATACAATGTCTACAGACAGAGAGCTGCCCTCACCCACACCAGGCTCTGTATGTACAATGTCTATAGACAAAGCTGAACCCCCCCCCCCACACCAGGCTCTGTATATACAAAGTCTATAGACATAGAGCTGCTCCCGCCCGCCCACACCAGGCTCTGTATGTACTATGTCTATAGACAGAGAGCTGCCCCCCGCCCACGCCAGGCTCTGTATGTACAATGTCTTTAGACAGAGAGCTGCCTCCACCCACACCAGGCTCTGTATATACAATGTCTATAGACAGAGAGCTGCCCCCGCCCACACCAGGCTCTGTATATACAATGTCTATAGGCAGAGAGCTGCCCCCGTCTACACCAGGCTCTATATATACAATGTCTATAGCCAGAGAGCTGCCCCCGCCCACGCCAGGCTCTGTATGTACAATGTCTATAGACACAGAGCTGCCTCCACCACACACCAGGCTCTGTATATACAATGTCTATAGACAGAGAGCTGCCCCGCCCCACCAGGCTCTGTATATACAATGTCTATAGGCAGAGAGCTGCCCCGTCTACACCAGGCTCTGTATATACAATGTCTATAGACAGAGAGCTGCCCCGCCCACACCAGGCTCTGTATATACAATGTCTATAGACAGAGAGCTGCCCCATCCACACCAGGCTCTGTATATATAATGTCTATAGACAGAGAGCTACCCCCGTCCACACCAGGCTCTGTATATACAATGTCTATAGGAGAGAGCTGCCCTCGCTCACACTAGGCTCTGTATATATAATGTCTATAGACAGAGAGCTGCCCCCACCCACACCAGGCTCTGTATATATAATGTATATAGATAGAGAGCTGCCCGCCCACACCAGGCTCTGTATATATAATGTCTATAGACAGAGAGCTACCCCGTCCACACCAGGCTCTGTATATACAATGTCTATACACAGGGAGCTGCCCCCGCCCACCAGGCTCTGTATGTACAATGTATATAGACAGAGAGCTGCCCCTGCCCACACCAGGCTCTGTATATACAATGTCTATAGACAGAGAGCTGCCCCCCCACCAGTCTCTGTATATACAATGTCTATAGATAGATGGCTACCCCCGCCCACATCAGGCTCTGTATGTACAATGTCTATAGACAGGGAGCTGCCCCGCCCACACCAGGCTCTGTATATACAATGTTTTAGACAGAGAGCTGCCTCCACCCACACCAGGCTCTGTATATACAATGTCTATAGACAGAGAGCTGCCCCCGCCCACACCAGGCTCTGTATATACAATGTCTTTAGACAGAGAGCTGCCTCCACCCACACCAGGCTCTGTATATACAATGTCTATAGACAGGGAGCTGCCCCCGCCCACACCAGGCTCTGTATATACAATGTCTATAGATAGATGGCTACCCCCGCCCACATCAGGCTCTGTATGTACAATGTCTATAGACAGGGAGCTGCCCCCGCCCACACCAGGCTCTGTATATACAATGTCTATAGACAGAGAGCTGTCCCCGTCCACACCAGGCTCTGTATATACAATATCTATAGACAGAGAGCAGCCCCCGCCCACACCAGGCTCTGTATGTACAATGTCTATAGACAGAGAGCTGCCCCCGCCCACACCAGGCTCTGTATGTACTATGTCTATAGACAGAGAGCTGCCCCCACCCACACCAGGCTCTGTATATACAATGTCTACAGACAGAGAGCTGCCCTCACCCACACCAGGCTCTGTATGTACAATGTCTATAGACAAAGCTGAACCCCCCCCCCCACACCAGGCTCTGTATATACAAAGTCTATAGACATAGAGCTGCTCCCGCCCGCCCACACCAGGCTCTGTATGTACAATGTCTATAGGCAGAGAGCTGCCCCCGCCCACACCAGGCTCTGTATATACAATGTCTATAGGCAGAGAGCTGCCCCCGTCTACACCAGGCTCTATATATACAATGTCTATAGCCAGAGAGCTGCCCCCGCCCACGCCAGGCTCTGTATGTACAATGTCTATAGACACAGAGCTGCCTCCACCCACACCAGGCTCTGTATATACAATGTCTATAGACAGAGAGCTGCCCCCGCCCACACCAGGCTCTGTATATACAATGTCTATAGGCAGAGAGCTGCCCCCGTCTACACCAGGCTCTGTATATACAATGTCTATAGACAGAGAGCTGCCCCCGCCCACACCAGGCTCTGTATATACAATGTCTATAGACAGAGCTGCCCCCGCCCACACCAGGCTCTGTATGTACAATGTCTATAGACAGAGCTGCACCCCCCCCCCACACCAGGCTCTGTATATACAAAGTCTATAGACATAGAGCTGCTCCCGCCCGCCCACACCAGGCTCTGTATGTACAATGTCTATAGCCAGAGAGCTGCCCCTGCCCACACCAAGCTCTGTATGTACCATGTCTATAGCCAGAGAGCTGCCTCTGCCCACGCCAGGCTCTCTCAGGTACAAGTTTGTACATTGACAGTGAATGATCAATCACAGCAGGGTGTGCGTTGGACATACTGCACAGGACAAATTAGTCATGTAATGGTAATTACCTGGAGATAAGTCCTTTGGTTTATGTATTACACTCTGATAAGAGAAGCACAGTTGCTTTTTTTTTTTAAAATATGGAAACATTTAATTTTTTACTTCCAAACCAAGATTAAAAAGACGCGACTTCAAGGGCCCGCATGTCTGAATGATGGAGAATATGCGGCCATATCGCTTCATCACTGTTCAGACCCACAATATTCCCTCCATTACTTGCAATGTAACGTAGCAAAATGTTTCCAGTAACAACCTGAATAATAGTAACAGATTCTTTCCAATAATTTGTGCCATTAATTGCATCGTTTATCCTCAAGTCAATCAAAAACTCTGATTTTCCATTATTCTTGTTACTTTAGTTAGAGATTGAATGACATCTATTAACACATACTTAACCTGGCAAAGATTATAATATATACCGTAATCTCTTGTAAAGTGTTTGCAGCCAATTCTGCCCTGACCTATATATTCAGCTGACATCCTCTCCCCGGATAGAGGATGAGGACGGTTATTAGCACCTGAATGTGTCATCCTGCCATAACATTATGACGCTCCACATTACTGGAGAAATGGATGTCTGTCAGGTTATTTGTTCCCTCCGTAATCAGGCATCCACCTGAGCAGGCTGAGTGTCATGTTCGGCTCATTACCCTGCGGTCCGCCTCACCTCGGAGGACACATCATTAGGACACTGAGCCTCGCGACTGTTTGTCTTGGACATTCTGACCTTTGACTATTAGATTCCAGTTATCTCTTTGATTTTGTTGCTTTCGTTACATTTAGTATCGGTGATGTCGATCGGAGAACCTATTTGTAATATTTCAAATGAAGATGAAGTGTGCGTCATTCCTAGTGTTCGGCCCTTTCAGGCTCAGTAACAGAAAGCAGCTCTAGTTTGACACTTGTTACAACTTATTACATGTTAGCCTGTTATGGTATTTAAATAAGTTTAGCACAATCTGTGCATATCCAGGTGTCTTCTCCTTTAAGAGCACTGTGTTTTGTAGAACCACCTTCTCCTTCTCTAGGAGATGCTGCAGCCATTTCAGTTCAGTACCAGACAGGATTCATGCAGCCACACGTGATCTCTTGTTACCTCAGGCTTTCCTTCTTGTGAACTCCCAACTTCCTTGTCAAGCCAATCTGGTGAGAATTATACTCCTGTCTGTGTGTTAATACTTTAGAGCCTGTTAGAATAGTACAGCAATGATTTTACATGGGGATTTTGTCTGTAGAGATATGTATTTCTCCACACGCCTCCTTCTTAGAGTACTGTACACTGTCAGCGCTGTTTACATATATACTCAGCAATTATTTATGCTTCCTATACTGAACACTGTCATAGCTTTGTGAGAATATGGGTATACACTGCTCATGTATTATCTTTGCTGTGTATTATCACTATCTTCCCTCACATAATCTCCGATCCTCCCAAGACCTCCTCCTCTCCTCCATGCTCATTCGTTCCTCACCCAATCGCCTCCAAGACTTTTCCCGAATATCCCCCATCCTCTGTGCCCTAATACGTCCAATTATCTACCACCCTTGGATCTTTCAGACAGAACCTGAAAACCATCTCTTCAGGAAAGCTTACAGCCTGCAATGACCCTACTGCTACCAGAGCTGGCATTCCACCACCACCAGTACTGGAGCGGCCACCTCACCAGCACCACTGGAGACGCTACCTCACCACCACCACTCCACACAGCTGCCTCATCATCACCTGAGCTACCGCAACCCCCAACCTACTGTCTCCTCCCCTTCATCCTGTAGAATGTAAGCCTGCAAGGGCAGGGTCCTCTCCCCTCTGTACCAGTCTGCCATTGTTAATTTGTTTACTGTAACCTATATCTGTATTTTGTATGTAACCCCTTCTCATGTCTCATGTACAGCACCATGGAATTAATGGTGCTATATAAATGACAATAGTAATAATAGTTGTTTTTGTGATTTGCTTAACACTGATTTCTATTATCTGTATTCTTATAGTTTTACCGCATCACATCAAATGACTGATGAATCTCACATATTACATCACATGATTGAATCATCCCATCATTGCTCTCTGTTGAACAATAAATAATCGACTACAGAACCAACAGTCTGTTTATTTGGGATACAGAGAAGGTTTAGCTGTATGCTGGAACTCGCATCACATAATGCGAACGAAGGCAGAGCACCTGGCATAAAGATGAATATTGTTCTCTTCTGGTGGACGGAATGATGTATTTCCATGTTGACCCCCTGTGTCTGTCAGTGAGATTAATGTTGTTGATTGCTTTGGAATACTTTATGTATGATACATCATTTTTACATCTGTCAACTGCTGGATATGATCGTAGATAGACTGGAGGACGACACACTGAGATTTAGTAAGCAAAATCAGCCAAAGTTGTAGAAAAATAACAATCACTTTATTGTATCTATAAAACAATAAATAAAGAGGCAAATTGAAGGAGTACATATTAATGAATTAAAGCCCTCAATTTATTTAGCAAGAGTAGGGCAGCAAACAGGTTTGACTATGGCAAAAGTTTCTTAGTACCCTGATAACACATGGGCAACATGGAAAAAATCCAGCAACAACGTCCTTTAAATTTTCATAGAAAAAGTTAAAAATCCATTTTATTTAGGCGTATTAAAAAGCAAAAATCTAGACATGAGTCAACCGTATGGTACAAAGATGGTTGACTTCTGTCTGGCTTTTCCGCTTTTTAATATGCCTAAATAAAATGGATGTTTAACTTTTTCCAAGAAAATTTAAAGGATGTTGTTGCTGGATTTTCTTTTCCTTGTTGCCCTTGTGATTAGCTCTGAGCTGAGCTTTTCTTATATCCATGCACCACCCTGGAACCCACTGTGACAAAATGGACCCCTTTAATATATAATGTAGGAGGATTTCTTATTCATCCAGACCCTATTGTATTTTGGTTTGTAATTTGATTGTAATTGAATTTCCTACAGTATGTCTTAGATGACTGGTGTTGAGTTTAGCATGGTAATGTAATTATCTAACTTGTTTGTCATAGAAGGCCAGAGAACTTAAGTATGCTAATCGTCCATTGTATGTTACCATGTGGATCCCTGACTCTATGTACATGGCCGCAGCTACTATTGTTTAAGTGTCATTGATTGCAGACTCAATGTCTCATACTAACATTCCATTCTATCACTGCTAGGTGCTATATCAATCAGCATTTGGCTCTCCATGTCTGGACTGCAATACGACCATACGGGTTTTGCAGATAGAGTTCAGTCTCTTCTAGGACCCTGTGCAGTGAGGACGTGAGGTGCTGTGCTGCTGCTGTTGTTCGCTTCCATAGGAGCTGATGGCTTTTCCCGGTCTGTGAGTAGAGGTGAGGGGGACTTAGCTTAGAGCTAATCAGGAGAGAAGTGCAAGGATGGCGGCCTGGGCATACTCACCTTCATAGGTAACCCCAGGATCACGGTAAGCCAGAGACCCCCAGTCTAAGGGTCACACTAGTTCCTCTGATCGCCTTTGCCCATCTTACCTCCTGATTGCCTATCATCAATACCACCCTGTGACACTCATACACTTTACTTCCATCAATTTGTATATTTGGAAAAAATGTCAGAAGAGTTTAAAAAAATGTGGTTCTTGATTGAAACATATTTTGGAATTTCTTTAATACCCAATGCATCACTGTCCCTTAAATATTATTATATTATTATTACAGCAGTTTAATATGGGTGACCTCATTGACCATAGCAATAATGACACATTGATACTATGTAGCTAAATATCCATTGCTCCAGAGAAGGTGAAGATTTCTACAGCGGATTCATTAGTTATTTCATGGCGCTGTGGCTTTCCTCCAAGATAGGAAATTATTCTGATCTCTCTCAGTTGTCAGAGAAGACGGATGGAAAGAAACTCCTAGTTATTAATTCAAGTTTCAAACATCTGGCTGCAATAATCATTAAAAACATCAGCGATAGACCGTTGTAATATGCTAATTGCATTTGCATCCGGTTCTTGATGCAACGCCTGTAAGACAAAGTCATCCATATTTATAACCTCAAAATAGCTGACTGAATAATTGCACATTTAAGTAACTTCTTTTTTTTCTTGTGTAAAAAGTCATTATATTATTGCAGCTAATTAGCAATGGGAAAATTGAATCATTATTATTTGTGGAGTTAATTTATACTAATTTCACCCTAAGCAATATAAATTCAAACACGCTTCTGTAAATTGCTGAGGCTGATGAAGAGCCGGTGGCTTTCCTTAGGGAGAGCTGCGGGCGATGGGGAAGGAGTTAGGCTTTTTCTTCACACATCAGGAACCGAAAGTGAGAACAAATCATCATAAAAGATACAAATCGTCACAGTAATAGAAGGATCCGGTCCCAATCACAGGGCAGATCTCCGAGATTACAGCACGAAAAGGGCAAAAATCAACATTCAGAGAGTGATCATGCTAGAGCGGTAATACTTCAGAGTAACGAGGTAATACTCAGCCCAATGTACAGGAGTATACTATAGTATTTTACTATTATTTATTTATATTTATAGAGCATCATTCATTCCATGGTCTGTACATGAGAAAGGGTGACATACAGACAAGTTAGAAATATAGTGAACAAAGTGACAGACTGATACAGAGGGGAGAGAGGACCCTGCCCTTGTGGGCTTACATTCTGCAGGGCAATGGGGAGGGAGACAGTAGGTTGGGTCTGCTTGGGTGGTGCTGGAGCGCCAGGTCCGATGGTGGTGGAGCGCCGGGTCCAGTGGTGGTGGAGTGCCGGGTCCAGTGGTGGTGGAGTGCCGGGTCCAGTGGTGGTGGAGCGCCGGGTCCAGTGGTGGTGGAGCGCCGGGTCCAGTGGTGGTGGAGCCCCTGGTGCGGTGGTGGTAGAGCCCCTGGTCCGGTGGTGGTGGAGCGCCGGGTGCAGTGGTGGAGCACCAGGTCCAGTGGTGGTGGAGCGCCGGGTCCAGTGGTGGTGGAGCGCCGGGTCCAGTGGTGGTGGAGCGCCAGGTCCAGTGGTGGTGGAGCGCCGGGTGCAGTGGTGGAGCACCAGGTCCAGTGGTGGTGGAGCGCTGGGTCCAGTAGCGGTGGAGCACCGGGTCCAGTGGTGGTGGAGCGCCAGGTCCAGTGGTGGTGAGGCGGCACTGTGGTCATTGCAGGCTGCAGGCTGTTCTGAAGAGATGGGTTTTCAAGTTCCGCTTGAAGGTTTAGAATGTAGGAAACAGTCAGACGTTTTGGGGTGCAGAGTTCCAGAGGATGGGGGATGCTCGGGCGAAGTCTTGCAGGCGGTTAGATGAGGAACGTACAAGTGTGGAGGAAAGAAGGAGGTGTTTGGAGGATCGAAGATTACGAGTTGGATGATATCAGGAGATTAGTTCAGAGATATATGGGGGGGACAGATTGTGGATGGCTTTGTAAGTCAATGTTAGGAGTGTTAATTGGATACACTGGTGAATTGGGAGCCAGTGGAGGGATTTGCAGAGGGGAGAAGTGGAGGAATAGCGAGGAGAGAGGTGGATTAGTCGGGCAGCAGAGTTAAGGACAGATCGAAGTGGTGCAAGAGTGTTAGCAGGGAGGCCACAGAGGAGTAGGTTGCAGTAGTCAAGGCGGGAGATGATGAGGGCATGCATGAGTAGTTTAGCAGATTGGGGGATGAGGAAGGGATGGATTTTGGCAATGTTTTTGAGTTGGAGGCGGCAGGAGGTGGCGAGAGCTTGGATGTGCGGTGTGAAGGATAAGGCAGAGTCATGAGTTACTCCGAGGCAGTGGACTGCAGGTACAGGGCAAAGTGTGATATCATTGTGTGATAGATATCAAGTGTGATAGATAGGTCAGGTAAGGGAGGTGCATGAGATGGGGGAAAGATGATGAGTTCAGTTTTGTCTACATTGAGTTTTAGGAAGCGACAGGAGAAGGAGGATATGTCTGATAGACACTCCGGGATTCTGGACAGCAGAGAGGAGGAGGAGGAGGAGGATATGGCTGATAGACACTCCGGGATTCTGGACAGCAGAGAGGTGACATCTAGGCCAGAGAGGTAGGTCTGAGTGTCATCAGCGTACAGGTGATACTGGAAGCCATGGGGCTGTATGAGTTGTCCTAGGCCAAGAGTATAGATGGAAAAAAGGAGGGGCCCCAGGACAGAGCCTTGAAGGACCCCAACAGAGAGGGGATGGGGCGAGGAGGTCGTGTGGGAGTGTTAGACACTAAATGTGCGGTTGGAAAGATAGGAGGAGATCCAGGAGAGGACAAGGTCAGTGATACCAATGGAGGAGAGGATCTGTAATAGGAGGCAGTGATCGACTGTGTCAATGCAGAGGACAGGTCTAGAAGGACGAGGACGGAGAAATGTCTGTAGCTTTGGCCGTGAGTAATTGGTTAGTAATTTTGGTCAGGGCAGTTTCGGTGGAGGGGTGGGGCGGAAGCCGGATTGAAGGTCGTCAAAGAGAGAGTTAGATGAGAGGTGGGATGAGAGGACAGTGTGGCTTTTTGAGAAGTTTGGAAGTGAACAGGAGCAGAGATATGGGGCGGTAGCTGGATGTGGAGGTCGGGTAGAGGGAGATGGCTTCTTTAAGATAGGTGTAATTATTACATCATTGAAAGCATAAGGAAAGGTACCGGAGGTTAGTGATAGATTGAAGAGGTGGGTTAGGGCTGGGATAAGTGTTGTGGTGAGGTTGGGGAGGAAGTGGGATGGGATGGGGTCCAGTGCACAAGTGGTGAGATGCGATCTGGTGAGGAGGTGTGCGAGTTCTCCTTCAGTGATGGAGGGGAGGAGGGTTAATGGGGGCGAGGATTGATACGGTATACATGGGGGTTGTGGTGGTTGGACAGCAAAGACTTGTCTGATCTGGTTGATCTTGTTGGTGAAGTGTGTTGAAATGTATGCAGAAATACGAGAAGTAGGAGGGGGCAGGGGGGCGGAGGAGGGAGTTAAATGTGTTGAATAACTGCCTGGGGTTGTGGGATAAAGAGGATATGAGGGTGATGCAGTAGTTCTGTTAGTGGTGGTGAGTGCTGACTTAAATGTGATAATTGCTTGTGTGAATACTGTGTATCTTCTTGTGAGTGTGTTTTCTTCCAGCGCCGCTCTGCGACCCTAGCCGCTCGCCGCAGCTTTATAGTTGTGTCTGTGTGCCAGGGTTGTCTGTTGATTCATCGTGTTTTGCCATAAAAGAGGGGCAACTGCATCAATAGCTGATGTGAGTGTAGAGCTGTAGAAAGCTGTGGCATTATCTGTGTCCTGGAGTGAGGATATGGATGATAGTGGTAAAATGGTGTTTGCGAGTATGTGAGTGTCAAGATGTGTGAGGTTTCTGCGAGGGTGTGGGAGTTGAGGGACATGGGGGGCAGGTGAGGAGGACGAGGATGGAAGGTAAGTAGATGGTGGTCAGAGAGGAGGAGAGGGGAGGTTGTGGGTTTAGTTAGGGAGCAGAGGCGGGTGAAGATGAGGTCTAGTGTGTGTCCATCTGTGTGGGTTGTTGTGGAGGACCATTGAGAGAGGCCGGAGGATGAAGCAAGTGACAGGAGTTTAGAGGCTGGTGGGTGTCGATGGGGATGTTGAAGTCGCCCATTATGATGGTGGGAATGTCAGCAGATAGAAAGCTATAGGAGCCAGATGGAGAATTGGTCAAAGAAGGTAGTGGTAGGAAGCCTGGTGGTCAATATATAACGGAGACTTGTAGGTTGGAAGGAGAGTATATACGAACAGAGTGCACTTCAAAAGATGAGAGGATGAGGGAGACAAGAGAAGGAATTGGGTTGAAGATGCAGTTGTTAGAGAGGAGCAGACTCACTCCTCTACCGTGATTGTTGCCAGTGCGAGGTGTGTGGGAGAAGTGAAATCCCCATAGCAGAGTGCAGCAGGGGAGGCCGTGTGGAGGGTGTCAGCCATGTTTCTGTGAGGCCCAGGAAGGAGAGTCTGCGAGAGGTAAAGAGGTCGTGAATAAAGTGGAGTTTATTACAGATGGCTCCACAGCTCTCCAGAGAGAGGGGGCGGTGGAGATGGGATAAGGGAAATAGGTTTTATATTTAGGAGATTGCGGTTGTATCCTGCAGGTGTGGGTTGATAGGAGGGAGGAATAGTGGGGAAAGTTGGCTGTGGGGGTCCTGGGTTAGGAGATATGTCGCCAGCAGATAACAGCAGCAAAGAGAGGGCAAGCGGGTGGGAGAATGAGAGCGGCCGGCTTGTGTTGTGTTTCTGCAGGAGGGGTGTGAGATTGAGGAGCCGGTCAGCAAAGGAGATCAGGTGGGGAGGTAAGAGGAATGGGGAGATCAATATCTGTGCTGGGAGTGTTGGAGCTTGAGGGAAGTGAAAGAGGGAAAGGATTAGTGGAGCAATTACTGTTAGGGCATTGTAAGAAACTCATTGATGGTTACCGGAAGCGGCTGATCGCAGTTATTTTGGCTAAAGGTTGTGCAACCAAGTATTAGGCTGAGGGTGCCAATACTTTTGTCCGGCCCATTTTTGGAGTTTTGTGTGAAATGATCAATGTTTTGCTTTTTGCTTCATTCTCTTTTGTGTGTTTTTTCATTGAAGACAAATTAAATGAAGATAATAATAGCAAAGAATCTGTGATTGCAATCATTTTCAGGAAGAAACTGAGTATTATCTGACAGAATTGCAGGGGTGTCAATACTTTTGGCCACAACTGTATATACAAGAATTTAAAGGGATCCTGTCACCTCCAGAACGCCTCCTAAGCTAGCAAAACATGTCCCTGCAGCATATTATCACTAATCTCACACTCCTTTTGTCTCCTAAAAGCATTCTGTGAAAGTGCATAAAACGTTTTAAAATACTCATTAGTGATTATAATTAGCAGGGGCTATATTCTTTAGTCGCAGGCTCCAGGATCCACCCTCTCTCTGTCTGTGTGCTCTGCTTGTGCAGGCATTGTCCTCCCCCCTCTCTATCACTCACAGAATGCAAATTCATTAGTCCTGCCTTCAGTTTCAGTTTCACAGCAGCACAGACAGAGAGAGGGTGGATCTTCGAGGCTGGTGACTAAAGAATAATAGCCCCTGCTAATTATAATCACTAATGAGTGAGTATTAAAATGTTTTTATGCACTTTCACAGGATGCTTTTAGGAGACAAAAGAAGTGTGAGAATAGTGATAGGATGCTGCAGGGACATGTTTTGCTAGCTTAGGAGGCGTTTTGGAGGTGACAGGACCCTTTAACTACTATAATGCACCCATTTTTGCATTACTTGGGTAAACATCGGCTTTTGTAGCCACATCTTGTGTACGAGATATTTAGGAGGTTTGATTCTAATAATGAACATAATGATTTTCATCAAAATGCAGAGCAGGAACCTTCTTTTTTCCCAAAGTGAAATGCAAATCGGGGCCCCGGCTGTAGATGATGGAGGTGCGCCGGTAAAAGTGCTTAAAATCAGATGTAATCCAGCTGCAGCGTAATGAGATCATTACCAAACAAATTCCTAGTAATTTCGCCCATCAGCAAACGTTCAACTCCAGCACAAACCACTAAAAAAATGTTTTGATTAACGGCTCATTTACGGCTCCGGCGACGCTAACGAACATTATATGCTGAAGACCAAATCTGGCAAAAATAGAGAGAGGAAAGGGCAAATGCTGGGAGAAGTCGATTTCATTTTAGTTAATGTCCAATCTTCTGGAGTTATGATGCATTTCATAAACATTGAATTTCTGCAGAAAAGCCGCTGGTCAGTAGAGAAGCTCCGGAGTCTGCGGACATGATGAGACTCCACAAAACAGAGTGCTCACCCTACAGTCCACAAGACGGACCGCTCACCCTACAGTCCACAAGATGGACCGCTCATCCTACAGTCCACAAGACGGACCGCTCATCCTACAGTCCACAAGACAGACCGCTCACCCTACAGTCCACAAGACAGACCGCTCACCCTACAGTCCACAAGACGGACCGCTCACCCTACAGTCCACAAGACGGACCGCTCACCCTACAGTCCACAAGACGGACCGCTCGCCCTACAGTCCAAAAAATAGAGCGCTCACCCTACAGCCCGCAAAACAGACTGCTTATACTACAGTCCACAAGACGGACTGCTTTCCCTACAGTCCGCAAAACAGACTACTCACACTACATTCCAGAAGAAAGACTGCTCATCTTACTGTCCACGAAACAGACCACTCACTCTACATCCACAAAACAGACCACAAGACGGGTGGCTCACCCTACAGTACACAAGACGGACCACTCACCCTACAGTCCACAAGACGGACCGCTCGCCCTACAGTCCAAAAAATAGAGCGCTCACCCTACAGTCCAAAAAACAGAGCACTCACCCTACAGCCCGCAAAACAGACTGCTTATACTACAGTCCACAAGACGGACTGCTTTCCCTACAGTCCGCAAAACAGACTACTCACACTACATTCCAGAAGAAAGACTGCTCATCTTACTGTCCACGAAACAGACCACTCACTCTACATCCACAAAACAGACCACAAGACGGGTGGCTCACCCTACAGTACACAAGACAGACCGCTCATCCTACAGTTCACAAGACAGACCTCTCACCCTACAGTTCACAAAACAGACCGTTCACCCTACAGTCCACAAGAGGGACTGCTCACACTACAGTCCACAAGATGGACCATTCACCCTACAGTCCACAAGATGGATTGCTCGCCCTACAGTCCAAAAACCAGACCGCTCACCCTACAGTCCAAAAACAGACCCCTCACCCTACAGTCCACAAGATGGACCGCTAACCCTACACTCCACAAGATGGACCGCTCGCCCTACAGTCCAAAAAATAGACCGCTCGCCCTACAGTCCACAAGACAGACTGCTCACCCTACAGTCCACAAGATGGACTGCTCGTCCTACCGTCCAAAAAACAGACCTCTGGCCCTACAGTCCACAAGACGGACTGCTCACCCTACAGTCCACAAGACGGACCTCTGGCCCTACAGTCCACAAGACGGACCGCTCGCCCTACAGTCCACAAGACGGACCGCTCGCCCTACAGTCCACAAGACGGACCGCTCGCCCTACAGTCCACAAGACGGACCGCTCGCCCTACAGTCCACAAGACGGACCGCTCGCCCTACAGTCCACAAGACGGACCGCTCGCCCTACAGTCCACAAGACGGACCGCTCGCCCTACAGTCCACAAGACGGACCGCTCGCCCTACAGTCCACAAGACGGACCGCTCGCCCTACAGTCCACAAGACGGACCGCTCGCCCTACAGTCCACAAGACGGACCGCTCGCCCTACAGTCCACAAGACGGACCGCTCGCCCTACAGTCCACAAAATAGAGCGCTCACCCTACAGTCCAAAAAATAGAGCACTCACCCTACAGCCCGCAAAACAGACTGCTCATACTACAGTCCACAAGACGGACTGCTTTCCCTACAGTCCGCAAAACAGACTACTCACACTACATTCCAGAAGAAAGACTGCTCATCTTACTGTCCACGAAACAGACCACTCACTCTACATCCACAAAACAGACCACAAGACGGGTGGCTCACCCTACAGTACACAAGACAGACCGCTCATCCTACAGTACACAAGACAGACCGCTCATCCTACAGTTCACAAAACAGACCGTTCACCCTACAGTCCACAAGACGGATTGCTCGTCCTACAGTCCACAAGATGGACCGCTCACCCTACAGTCCACAAGACAGACCGCTCACCCTACAGTCCACAAGATTGACCGCTCACACTACAGTCCACAAGATTGACCGCTCACCCTACAGTCCACAAGATGAACTGCTCACCCTAAAGTCCACAAGATGGACCGCTCGCCCTACAGTCTACAAGACGGACCGCTCACCCTACAGTCCACAAAACAGATCGTACACCCTACGATCCACAAAACAGACCACTCATCCTACAGTCCACAAGACAGACCGCTCACCCTACAGTCCACAAGACGGACCGCTCACCCTATAGTCACAAGACGGACCGCTCACCCTACAGTCCACAAGACGGACCGCTCACCCTATAGTCCACAAGACGGACCGCTCACCCTACAGTCCACAAAACAGACAATCCCAGGACCCCCCTTCACACTGCCTTATTCCCCCCTTCCAGACTGCTCCATGTCCCCCTCCAGACTGCTCTGTGCCCCTCCAGACTGCTCCATACCCTCCTTCCAGACTGCTCCATACCCTCCTTCCAGACTGCTCCATACCCTCCTTCCAGACTGCTCCATACCCTCCTTCCAGACTGCTCTGTGCCCCCCTCCAGACTGCTCTGTGCCCCCCTCCAGACTGCTCCATACCCTCCTTCCAGATTGCTCCATGTCCCCCTAATTCCAGACTGCTCTGTACCCTCCTTCCAGACTGCTCCATACCGTCCTCCAGACTGCTCTGTGCCCCTCCAGACTGCTCTGTGACTCCCTCCTGACTGCTCCATACCCTCCTTCCAGACTGCTCAATGTCCCCCTCCAGATTGCTCCTTGTCCCTACTCCAAACTGCTCAATGTTTGCCTCCAAAACTTCTCCGTGGCCCACCTCCAGACTGCTCTGTGTCCCTCTACCACACTGCTCCGTGTCCCCTTCCAGTCTGCTCCGTGTCCCCACTCCAGACTGCCCCATGTCCCTTCTCCAGACGTCTCCATGCCCTCCCTCCAAACTGCTCCATGTTCCCCACTCCAGATTTCTCCTTGTCCCTCCACCTGACTACTCCATATAATTTGGAGAGGAGAAGAAAACAAAACTAATTGAGCTGTGCCTGTCAGATCAGTTGCCCCTGACAGAGGGTCAAAAAAATTGGAAAAACAAAACCTTCCTCCGGTAGAAACTCACACAAGAGTTCTGTTCTTTGGATCATTTTTTGCTGTGACAGTGACCAATCCAGTAACCTGTGTGGACATTGCCCTAAAAATGTTCTCCTCGGTTGAGTATGTTCACATATTGCAGCGATTTCTGCGGTGATGTGTTTCTGAACCAGTGCATGGATTTATGCAAACAGCATTGTGATAAAATAATGTACAGCGCTGCAGAATGTTCCCTTTATATATGCAGTGGAACTGAAGAAGGAGCTGAAGAAGCCGACATGAATATTTTAGGAGAAATGCATGAACATGGTGCAGTGCTTCATTTAAATCCATTTCTAATTGCATTACAAGTCCAACTGTGATCGTTATATAACGAGTAATTGAAGGGTATTTGTCCCAGGACGCTATTAGCACAAATAACAGCAGTAACTGTCAGCAATTGCAGAAGTGAGAATCAGCAATGATTTTAATGATTTTATACAGCAGGGACCTGTGTATGCAGATTGTTATAGTGTACGAGATGAAGGCAGCCTTCCACAGCTCTTCCCTTACAGGTCCACACTCTCTTCATTTGCATCTACTATTGGTGCATTTACAGCATATGTGAGACTCTTCAGCTATAGCTGGGCGTGCTTGTGTGTGACTCTTCAGCTATAGCTGGCTGTGCTTGTGTGTGACTCTTCAGCTATAGCTGGCTGTGCTTGTGTGTGACTCTTCAGCTATAGCTGGCTGTGCTTGTGTGTGACTCTTCAGCTATAGCTGGCATGCTTGTGTGTGACTCTTCAGCTATAGCTGGGCATGCTTCTGTGTGACTCTTCAGCTATAGCTGGGCATGCTTGTGTATGACTCTTCAGCTATAGCTGGGCATGCTTGTGTGTGACTCTTCAACTATAGCTGGGCATGCTTGTGTGTGACTCTTCAGCTATAGCTGGGCGTGCTTGTGTGTGACTCTTCAGCTATAGCTGGGCGTGCTTATGTGTGACTCTTATAGCTTGACATTCTTGTGTGTGACTCTTCAGCTATAGCTGGGCGTACTTGTGTGTGACTCTTCAGCTATAGCTGGGCGTACTTGTGTGTGACTCTTCAGCTATAGCTGGGCGTGCTTATGTGTGACTCTTATAGCTTGACATTCTTGTGTGTGACTCTTCATCTATAGCTGGCTGTGCTTGTGTGTGACTCTTCAGCTATAGCTGGGCGTGCTTGTGTGTGACTCTTCAGCTATAGCTGGGCATGCTTGTGTGTGACTCTTCAGCTATAGCTGGGCGTGCTTGTGTGTGACTCTTCAGCTATAGCTAGGCATGCTTATGTGTAACTCCAGCTATAGCTGGCTGTGCTTGTGTGTGACTCTTCAGCTATAGCTGGGCGTACTTGTGTGTGACTCTTCAGCTATAGCTGGGTGTGCTTGTGTGTGACTCTTCAGCTATAGCTGGCATGCTTGTGTGTGACTCTTCAGCTATAGCTGGGCGTGCTTATGTGTGACTCTTCAGCTATAGCTGGGCGTGCTTGTGTGTGACTCTTCAGCTATAGCTGGCTGTGCTTGTGTGTGACTCTTCATCTGTTTGTCGCTATCTCCTCTGTCAGTGACCACTTGACTCAGCTTTCCTGAAGCTTGTGAATATTTTAGTGGAAAATCTCATGTATAGTATTGGTGGATCATTCCATGACAGATGTCTGGAGGAACACAACACAACTTGTCACGTGCGATCCATTCTCTAGGGGCTCGACCTTAATATTTCTGCTGTGCTGTTACAGAAAGAAGCAACTTCTGCCTAGTTATTGTCTTTAAAGGGAACATCCCGTTTTATTATAGGCAGAGATCAGTATGTGGTGTAATTACAGAGTTTACCAGGATGAGCGAACTCCCTCCACAATGTGAGCTTCCCACTTCTGTCTCCAATACATTTCTCGTGCTGCATCTGTTTACTGGAATGCACTAACTTACACAATCCAAATCCCCAAAGTCCATCGTTTTAAGCATGTCCTACCCAGTTCTTTGGGCTAAATTATCATATTACTCCATAATCTAACTGTTCTCGGTTCTCTTACACTCTCCTCAGATTCTAAGCCTTTCAATCATCTGTTTGTGGCTCCCCTGTGTCTGGCCGCAGCAACATGCTACTGCTGTAACATCATGTAATGCCATGTCTGATGTGAATTGGGATCCCTCTGCTGAAAGTCTAAAGCAAACACACACTACCTGATCTCCAACCATGAAGTTGAGCACTGAAGGTCTGGGTTGGGCTGTGACTCAACCTCTGGTTGGAGGGAGGGGTTATTTAAGGCATAGTAGGACAGAGTAGTCAAAGGAGAGGTCCGGTGAGGCAACAGGAGCTGCTCTGAAGGTACCAGCTGCACATAAGAAACCAGCCCCTAGGATACCCACCCAGGCTTATAGGGCCTGCTGGCAGTACTGAAATTGCGAGTTTTATGCTCACCAGCAGCCTAAGTGGAGCTTTCCGAGGAAACAGTAGTACAGAGAATCAGGGAACTACTCTGAGGCCGGATACCTGCAGAATCCGCACTACCAGCCTGGCAGGAGGTAATCCACAGGAACTAAGAGGGAGTACTGAAGGGCTAACGGCATCAGGAAACCTAGAGCACAATGGGAAGTCAACAGGAAGGTTATATTACTTAGCAGAGTGGACTACAGTTCTCATCAGACTGGCCAGACCACATGCCTTGTGATGGTTGTAATGCCCTGGTCCTGTATCTGCAGTAAAAAGGTAAAGCAAAGACTATTCTCTGTGTCTGCTTCATCCACTGCACCCACCACCATCACCCTCATCATCCCCTGGGAGCCAGCCCTGGTTGGGTAAGGTTAAACACCTGCGCTGCCGCTACCACCTATCTTTCGGGGATTGCCAGCCACATCTGGCTGTTCATCACAACTGGCATCATGAACAAACTTTATCCCTTTCACTACCCCCTTTACATGTGCGGTCAGGACCACAGCTGCTGGGCATGGCTACCGTGAATGAAACTCTTGCCTAGCAATAAGTACCCGGCTCTGGCGACCGACACATGTTCCAAAACACACTATATGCAGTCAGTAACATGTCCCATGCCCAGATAATCCACAAGACTAGCGCTACACGGGATATAACACCTATGAACAATAAAGGAGGTAATGAGGCCACTTTATCCAGCCTACTCCTCTTTCACAGTAGTGCGATCTACCAGAACGTCTATTTCCAATATGGAGCTAAGTGTTTGCCACATGGGTTTTTTTTTTTTTGCCTTTCTCTGGATCAATATGTAAGGCAATGGGTTGAACTTGATGGACTTAACCCCTTGCCGACCTATGACATAGGAGGATGTCATGGGTCGGTAAGGGGTGTTTGATGTGAGCTCCGGCGCGGAGCTCACACCAAAGTCCCGACATCTCAGCTGATCTCATCAGCTGAGATGTCAGGGTAACAGCACCGATCGGATCTCGGCGCTGTTAACCCCTTGGATCCCGCTGTCAATCACTGACAGCGGGAACCAAGGCGGCCGCAGCGGGGAACGCGCTGTTCCCCGCCTGCTCCGGAAATCCCCCAATAGTATCGGGAGATCTCCGGCACTCACGTGACAGCCCCGGGGTCCTGGCTAGACCCCGGATGCTGTCAAAGCGCAGTTCCATGTTGTGGTTGGCAGGCGCTGCCAACCACAACAGGTCCGCGATTCTGAGAGATACAGATGTGCTGCAGGTGGTCTCCTCCGGTATGAGGTCATCAGCATTACTGGTCTCCGATGTGATGATGTAGTCACCATCGCTGGTCTCCTCCGGTGTGAGGTCGTCTCCATCGCTAGTCTTCTCCGGTGTGAGGTTTTGCATCCTTTATTACGGTTTCTTGTTTGTGGCTCTTTCTCCATAAGTTTTGCCTTAATTCTGTGAAATGCAGCTGAATGGGGTTAGATCTGGTGAGGACTCACCTCCATGGTTCAAGGTCCCTTCACACGATGACCCAGGAGGACCCTTCAAACCATGACCCATAAGGTTCCTTCACACAATGACCCAGGAGGTACCTTCACACAATGACCCAGGAGGTCCCTTCACACAATGACCCGGGAGATCCCTTCACACGATGACCTGGGAAGTTCCTTCACACGATGACCCGGGAGATCCCTTCACACAATAACCCGGGAGGTCCCTTCACACAATGACCCGGGAGATCCCTTCACACAATGACCTGGGAAGTTCCTTCACATGATGTCCCAGGAGGTCCCTTCACACAATGACCCGGGAGGTCCCTTCACACAATGACCCGGGAGGTCCCTTCACACAATGACCCGGGAGGTCCCTTCACACAATGACCCGGGAGGTCCCTTCACACAATGACCCGGGAGGTCCCTTCACACAATGACCCGGGAGGTCCCTTCACACAATGACCCGGGAGGTCCCTTCACACAATGACCCGGGAGGTCCCTTCACACAATGATCCAGGAGATCCCTTCACACAATGATCCAGGAGATCCCTTCACACGATGACCCGGGAGGTCCCTTCACACAATGACCCGGGAGGTCCCTTCACACACTGATCCAGGAGATCCCTTCACACGATGACCCGGGAGGTCCCTTCACACAATGACCCGGGAGGTCCCTTCACACAATGACCCAGGAGATCCCTTCACACGATGACCCGGGAGGTCCCTTCACACGATGACCCGGGAGGTCCCTTCACACGATGACCCGGGAGGTCCCTTCACACAATGACCCAGGAGATCCCTTCTAACTCTAACATTCTATTATTCAATTCAGAGCAAAGGACTGCAGACTTTCAGGCTAAACCTGGACACCCCCTTTAAGGACATGCTGGGAGTTGTAGTTTCACATCTGTGGTTTCTCGCCCTCATCTATTACCTAGTTCATATTGACCATCACTGACCCGATATCACCACTGACTGAGGATATAAAGTTGCAGAAGTTTGTAAGCTCATTATTTCTATCCTCTGATTCAGTGTCCAGGACCTGCGGCCACGAAGGTTAGAAATACAAAGCAGAAGAAGCATCGCCTGATGCCGCCCCATAAATGATGGATGATGCAGAGCACCCCAGATATGGATGTAGCACCGGCCATATTAGCCTAATTGGTGCCGCCGTTATTGTCTCTGTGAACATTGAAGGAGAAAGTTTGTTTACCAGGAAACTGCACAAACAAGCAGTAAATGGATCCGCGCTTTAATAATGCAGCCGTGTAATGACAAGGGAACCATTGTGAGGAGGAACAAGAAATCGAAGCTGCAGATCATCTCTGTGCAGAAGAGAAAGTGTTAAATTATACATTGTTAGGTGTCTTTACTCCAAAATCAGCCCGGAGAGGAAAGAAGCGGAGAATTTCACCAAGAAAACATCGCAAATCGTATTATGTGAATATAAGTGTGTATGACATATATTATATATACACACAACCCCCAGCATGGCCGACCACTAGACGTGACCTTATACATAGAGCACTACAACCCCCAGCATGGCGACCACTAGACGTGACCTTATACATAGAGCACTACAACCCCCAGCATGGCCAACCACTGGATATGACCATAATACTAGTCTGTTCTACCTTATACATAGAGCACCACAACCCCCAGCATGGCCGACCACTGGATATGACCATAACACTAGTCTGTTCTACCTTATACATAGAGCACTACAACCCCCAGCATTGTGTAACGTGCTCCGGATGTGACGCGCTTTACACACGGAGCCGGCACCCACATCTGAGCCACGTTATTTATTCTGTTGCAGCTTTGATACTTTTGTTGAACTTATGTTGCAAACCTGAAATCACGATGACATTGTATCCCAGCCATGCAGTAACCGATTCTACTGAGGGCAATGTGGGCCGCTGCCCGGGCACTGGCTGGTCTTCATTCACCCCTGAACGGTGGACTCAGAATCATTTCATCTTTTCTTACATTTGATACAATGTCAGTCCTTTCACAATGCTTTCTGACTTATTTCCCACTGATTACAGATATATAACAGTACGACATGGGCAGAAATCTGCAGTTTCCAGTGCGTCCTGAGGGTCTTTTGCCTCCTTACCCCCCGTGCAGCCACGTAACATTTCTAATGACTGTTTTGCTCATATGAAGTTATTTTCCTTGTACATTTGTATGAGGCCATTAGCCGTGCGACGCTTATTATGCAAATCAGGATCCGCAGCGCTTTGTGCTTCAGCCTCTGAAATGTGCGTTCAAAAGATAAGATGAATCGCAGCTTTTCTTATGCGAATTACTATAAATCATGACAAGCGGAAAGTCGAAAAGTCGGGAGGGAGATTTTAGTTAACTGCGACTTCTGGAATGTTATTTGCAGGCAACATATGGTAAAATGATTTCCCTCTAAATGATAACTAAATACCCGTATTATGCGCACGACGCTGCCTGACGAGAGCCCGGCTGTAGATCCCAATAGAGACGAGATTTGTCACTTCACAACTGCAGATTATACTTTATAATGGTATAGGAAAAGAGCTGCACACAGCACTCCCACCAGGACACTTAAAGGGTAAATCCAGGGACATACACTTTTTGCACAGTCCCTGCCCTCCTATATGGTGAAGCCGAGCCGGACACTACAGCTCTAGCATCTATACATCACTTATAAATCTATAAAATCATATCTGCTCCTCAGCTCTCACCCCTCCCTCAGGGGACAGAGAAATTCAGCCTCCTGCTGCAGCAGTGACAGGAGGTGTCAGGGGCGTGGACCCAGGATCATCCTACATTTCCGCCTCCTCATACTTCTGTATGAACAGGGGGCATGGCAGGGGGCGCCATGATCATCTTACAATCCAGCCCCCTCATACTTCTGTATGAACAGGGGGTGTGGCTGCCGGCCCCATGGTCACACTACAATCTGGCCCCTGATATATCATCCCATGTAATGTTACAACAGGGGTGTTCTCCCTTCAAATAGCAATGATGTCACCAAGCAGATCTAAATACACTGTGCTGCCATATACTAACCACTGAGCCAATGTGTGCTAACCACTGAGCCACCATACAGTGCTAACCACTGAGCCACCATATACAGTGCTAACCACTGAGCCACCATATACAGTGCTAACCACTGAGCCACCATACAGTGCTAACCACTGAGCCACCGTATACAGTGCTAACCACTGAGCCACCATATACAATGCTAACCACTGAGCCACCATATACAGTGCTAACCACTGAGCCACCATATACAGTGCTAACCACTGAGCCACCATATACAGTGCTAACCACTGACCACCATACAGTGCTAACCACTGAGCCACCATACAGTGCTAACCACTGAGCCACCATATACAGTGCTAACCACTGAGCCACCATATACAGTGCTAACCACTGAGCCACCATATACAGTGCTAACCACTGAGCCACCATATACAGTGCTAATCACTGAGCCACCATACAGTGCTAACCACTGAGCCACCATATACAGTGCTAACCACTGAGCCACCATATACAGTGCTAACCACTGAGCCACTGTATACAGTGCTAACCACTGAGCCACCATACAGTGCTAACCACTGAGCCACCATATACAGTGCTAACCACTGAGCCACCATATACAGTGCTAACCACTGAGCCACCATATACAGTGCTAACCACTGAGCCACCATATACAGTGCTTACCACTGAGCCACCATACAGTGCTATCCACTGAGCCACCATATACAGTGCTAACCACTGAGTCACCATATACAGTGCTAACCACTGAGCCACCATGTACAGTGCTAACCACTGAGCCACCGTATACA
Organism: Allobates femoralis; assembly: GCA_033576535.1. NCBI lineage: Eukaryota > Metazoa > Chordata > Amphibia > Anura > Aromobatidae > Allobates > Allobates femoralis. Next base: position 39,406,386 of record JARQOC010000009.1, read on the forward strand.
GTGCTAACCACTGAGCCACCATATACAGTGCTAACCACTGAGCTACCATACGCAGTGCTAACCACTGAGCCACCATACAGTGCTAACCTCTGAACCGCCATACACAGTGCTAACCACTGAGCCACCATATACAGTGCTAACCACTGAGCCACCGTATACAGTGCTAACCACTGAGCCACCATACAGTGCTAACCACTGAGCCACCATACAGTGCTAACCACTGAGCCACCATATACAATGCTAACCACTGAGCCACCATATACAGTGCTAACCACTGAGCCACCATATACAGTGCTAACCACTGAGCCACCATGTACAGTGCTAACCACTGAGCCACCATATACAGTGCTAACCACTGAGCCACCATACACAGTGCTAACCACTGAGCCACCATATACAGTGCTAATCACTGAGCCACCGTATACAGTGCTAACCACTGAGCCACCATATACAGTGCTAACCACTGAGCCTCCATATACAGTGCTAACCACTGAGCCACCGTATACAGTGCTAACCACTGAGCCACCATATACAGTGCTAACCACTGAGCCTCCATATACAGTGCTAACCACTGAGCCACCGTACAGTGCTAACCACGGAGCCACCATATACAGTGCTAACCACGGAGCCACCATACAATGCTAACCACTGAGCCACCATATACAGTGCTAACCACTGAGCCACCATATACAGTGCAAACCACAGAGCCACCATACATACAGTGCAAACCACAGAGCCACCATACAGTGCTAACCACTGAGCCACCATATACAGTGCTAACCACTGAGCCACCATATACAGTGCTAACCACTGAGCCACCATATACAGTGCTAACCACTGAGCCACCATACAGTGCTAACCACTGAGCCACCGTATACAGTGCTAACCACTGAGCCACCATTTACAGTGCTAACCACTGAGCCACCATACAGTGCTAACCACTGAGCCACCATATACAGTGCTAACCACTGAGCCACCATATACAGTGCTAACCACTGAGCCACCATATACAGTGCTAACCACTGAGCCACCATATACAGTGCAAACCACAGAGCCACCATACATACAGTGCAAACCACAGAGCCACCATACAGTGCTAACCACTGAGCCACCATATACAGTGCTAACCACTGAGCCACCATATACAGTGCTAACCACTGAGCCACCATATACAGTGCTAACCACTGAGCCACCATACAGTGCTAACCACTGAGCCACCGTATACAGTGCTAACCACTGAGCCACCATTTACAGTGCTAACCACTGAGCCACCATACAGTGCTAACCACTGAGCCACCATATACAGTGCTAACCACTGAGCCACCATATACAGTGCTAACCACTGAGCCACCATATACAGTGCTAACCACTGAGCCACCATACAGTGCTAACCACTGAGCCACCATATACAGTGCTAACCACTGAGCCACCATATACAGTGCTAACCACTGAGCCACTATACAGTGCTAACCACTGAGCCACCATATACAGTGCTAACCACTGAGCCACCATATACAGTGCTAACCACTGAGCCACCATATACAGTGCTAACCACTGAGCCACCGTATACAGTGCTAACCACTGAGCCATCATATACAGTGCTAACCACTGAGCCACCGTATACAGTGCTAACCACTGAGCCATCGTATACAGTGCTAACCACTGAGCCATCATATACAGTGCTAACCACTGAGCCACCATATACAGTGCTAACCACTGAGCCACCATATACAGTGCTAACCACTGAGCCACCATATACAGTGCTAACCACTGAGCCACCATATACAGTGCTAACCACTGAGCCACCATACAGTGCTAACCACTGAGCCATCATGCTGGTAAACTGTGCAATCGGTATAATTAATATCTATCCTATCATACCCCGGTGACTCTATTATCGGGTATGACAGGGTTGTAGGTGACGGTCCGCCCTCCAGATAATGTGGAGCTGCTCTTCTGCGCCCCCTACAGGTCAATAATAGCTGTTCTGACCGTTACTGTCCTGGCAGCTCCAGCGCTGATTCTAACACTCCTGGATACATTGTTTCTCCTCCCAATACTATCATATCCTCCGGGTGTATCAGTGTGTGGGGACCATCCCGTCCTCTGACCTCTCTATGAATTAAGCAGGATCCCGGTGTACTTAATTCTGGCTCCTGTCAGACAGCAGGTTGACTGTGCCGCCCCGGGCGATGGTGCCGGATGGTGCGGAGCTGTGTGCACACACTATCTGCCTATAATTGTATGCTGTCTTCCTATGACTGATGCACACTGACACTTCTTCCATCTCCTCGCCCGGCTCTTTACTCTATTTTATGCATTTTTCCCTCCTTGTTTCCTTCTTCTGAATTCTCGGCGCCTTTCAAAGCCGCCGACGTTTAATGTGTGAAATTCTCGCTGGCAGCCAAATCCATGGGAGGATAATAGGATTGTGGAAGAGCTTAATACATCTCCCATGTAATAACATTAAACAGATGCTGCGGCTTTAATGTCCGATCATTGTTTTCCCGCCGCAGTTTACTGTACTCGCGCACGACCCGCGGCCATTGTTTGTCATTTCCCTTTGTTACATTTGTTAGCGCTGGACCTTTTTGTGTTCTACGTTACGAGACGTCGAGTCGTTTTTATGTCAGGTGAAATCAATTTTCCAACATTCGACAACTGCAAGGAGCAGAACGGAAGAAGGGAATCCCCATGTTATCTGGGGGTTAATAAGTCAAGGTTTATCCCTTTAAGTCACCCAGTTATGGGGACGTATAGGAGAGTAAGTCTCAGGTTGCCAGTTGTAGCCTCTGTTTGTGGTACTTGTAGCAAGAAAATATACAATGGTGATTCCTCAAATATGCTAAATAGCAAATAGTGAGTTAATGCTACAATTAAAATATACACCAAATAGTGAACCTTAAAAATCAAAAATAGATTAGGGGTTCAAACAACCAAGAGCGACCTATTGTCACGGGTCAGTAGGAGATTCGTGATGGCTTTAAGTGCCGGATTGTAAATGTAGTTAACTACTTTTGTTCCAGTAAGGGTTAATGTCATTTCCCCTTGCTGGCAGCTTCAGTATACCCCAGCTTGCAGCCAGGTTTATGACCACTCCACTTCCCTTTATAAGGTCACATGATACAGCACATAGACAATCCATTCTGAAGCTGACCTTGGTGGAGCGTAGTGATGGGCGAATCCTAAATTACTCGGAATCGCTTGACTCTAGCGAGTCCGAGCCCAGGACTCGCTACTCGTTGCGAGTCTAGCGAGTCCAATGTTAATGAATGGGGAAGCGAGTAATAGCGAGTAGTGTGAGATTTACAAATCGCAGATGTGTCTCGGAAGCTTCAGCCTGAAGCAATCCTAGTTGTGTCATTTATTTGCATTGCTCGTTTACTTTGTAAGTAATCGCTGACTCGCACAGATAAGATCCTGTCTTCTCTGTGTTCTGGCTGCCCCAGCTCCAGGGTCCTAGAGCCTGCCTGCTGCCTGATGTAGCAGAGCTGACATTGTTCTCAGTCTGCTCATTCCCTGTGTACAGACATGAATGTCTGTGCACAGAGATGATGTAGCAGAGCTGAGATTGTTCTCAGTCTGCTCATTCCCTGTGTACAGACATGAATGTCTGTGCACAGAGATGATGTAGCAGAGCTGAGATTGTTCTCAGTCTGCTCATTCCCTGTGTACAGACATGAATGTCTGTGCACAGAGATGATGTAGCAGAGCTGAGATTGTTCTCAGTCTGCTTATTCCCTGTGCATAGACATCTATATTTATGCACAGGGGATGTAGCAGAGAGGACATCGCGTTTTGGACTGCGTCGGACGGAAGAGGATTTTTTTAATTAAAGATGGAGTCCCTAATGGCTTTTTTTTTTATTTCTAATAAAAAATTTTCCTTGTGTTGTGTTTTTTTTAAAACAATTTAATAGAAATTCATGGCGGTCATGTCTAATATCGGCGTGACCGCCATAAATTTCGGGCTTAGGGCCAGCTGATAATACAAAGCTGGCCCTAACCTCTTTATTACCCAGCGTGCCACCGCTACCAGGGCCGCTGGAAGAGCGGGGTTCAGCGCCAGAGGATGGCGCTTCAATGAACGCGCCATCTTCTGGGGCGGCTGCGGGCTGCAATTTGCAGCGGGGGGTGCCCAGAAAGCTTGGGCATCCCTGCGCTGCGGATTCCAGCCCCCAGCTGCTTAGCTGTACCTGGCTAGACATAGAAATTGCGCGGAGCCCCACGCATTTTTTTTTAATTATTTCATGAAATTCTGAGATTCTGACTCTGAGACTCTGACTCTGAGACTCTGACTCTGAAATTCATGAAATAATTAAAAAAAAATGCGTGGGGCTCCGCGCAATTTCTATGTCTAGCCAGGTACAGCTAAGCAGCTGGGGGCTGGAATCCACAGTGCAGGGATGCCCAAGCTTTCTGGGCACCCCCCGCTGCAAATTGCAGCCCGCAGCCGCCCCAGAAGATGGCGCGTTCATTGAAGCGCCATCCTCTGGCGCTGAACCCCGCTCTTCCAGCGGCCCTGGTAGCGGTGGCACGCTGGGTAATAAAGAGGTTAGGGCCAGCTTTGTATTATCAGCTAGCCCTAAGCCCGAAATTTATGGCGGTCACGCCAATATTAGACATGACCACCATGAATTTCTATTAAATTGTTTTAAAAAAAACACAACACAAGGAAAAATTTTTATTAGAAATAAAAAAAAAAGCCATTAGGGACTCCATCTTTAATTAAAAAAATCCTCTTCCGTCCGACGCAGTCCAAAACGCGATGTCCTCTCTGCTACATCCCCTGTGCATAAATATAGATGTCTATGCACAGGGAATAAGCAGACTGAGAACAATCTCAGCTCTGCTACATCATCTCTGTGCACAGACATTCATGTCTGTACACAGGGAATGAGCAGACTGAGAACAATCTCAGCACTGCTACATCATCTCTGTGCACAGACATTCATGTCTGTACACAGGGAATGAGCAGACTGAGAACAATGTCAGCACTGCTACATCAGGCAGCAGGCGGGCTCTAGGACCCTGGAGCTGCACAGAGAAGACAGCTGGACTCAGCTCGCAAAGAAACAGCAGTTATCTGCGAGTTTCCCTGCTATCACTGGCACAGTAGCCAGTGATTACTGGCGAGTCTAATGCAAACAATGGCAATCCTAGTTTTGTCAGCGTTTCTGACAAAACTAGGATTGATATTGATTTGCATTGGACTCGCGAGTAATCACTGGGAAACTCGCAGAGTACCGAGTCCTGCGAGTCCCTTACTACTCGCCGAGTAACGAGTCCTAGCGAGTAGATTCGCCCATCCCTAGTGGAGCGGTCTCCAGTGGCTGTTGGGTCCTGCTGTTGGAGCAGAGCTGGCCGCTACCCTGAGTGTTTGGGCTGCAGAATTCACGATGGTGTATCCTTTTTGTCTTGTTCCCCCAGTCTGTGTGCCTCTCTTGTGTGTAGATTACATCAGAGATGCTGTCTAGAGAATGCACAGGCCTACACACTAGCGAGGGGTAGTCTGATGATGATGGCAAGGGAAGGACCCGCATGGGGATGACAGGGCAGCTAGGGACATCCACAGGCAAGCGGCAGGAGGTGTCCCATCCCCGCTGCCTAGCGTCGGAGCCTTCAAATGCACTTTCCTACACACTACTTAGGGGTAGTTGAGGTGGCAGTTAGGATCGATGCACTTGACGGCGTCAAGGGAAGGACTCGCATAGGGATGACTGGGCAGCAGGAGGAGTCCTGTCCTTCGCTCCCTACGTTCAGATCCTTCCTTCCCCCATAACATTCCGTTTAACCCTTTGTGTTGTGCCGTGCACTGGTTATCCAGTAGTCTAGTGTGACATCTATGTGCTCACTGAGTTATCCAGCACATGGGTATTTCTTGGTTGTTTGAACCCGTAATATATATATTTTATGTTTTTATACTTTACTAGTTGGTGTATGTTTTATTTGTAGTACTAAAAGTTATGTTTTATTACTCACTATTTGCTATTTAGCTCATCTGTTATTTCACATAACACTTCTGGCCACTGTCAGTCAACCGTGGTCAATCCGGATGGGTCCATCCACCATAGAGACCCATTGTAAAGACATAACAAAGTATATTTTGTTTGCAGTGGTTCGGTGTATGTGTAAAGCGGAGTCTGGTTTTTATACAGATTAATAAACAGCATTCAGATTAAGGCTGGACAGACCAAGGCCAAAAGGAGACACTTGTGCCCCTTCAATTGGTGAACGAGGGCCAATGGGAATGTGGCTGTATACAACAGGACATATACATTCAGCTGATAGCCGCAGGGTCTTCCAGGAGCGTACAATGATGACCTGTGTGTAGAATAAGTCATCAATGAGTAATGGAGAGAGGTGAAGTCTTGGACCCCTATGATTTATACAGCACAGAGGTTGAGTCAGCTCTTCACTTGAGTTGGGCTTTCTGCGGTACCAGACGAGATATAAGGACGCACCGCTGTGCCTGGGAAAAACATTGACGAGGCCAAAACATAATTAATATTTATTCCTAAAAAATATTAAAAATTCAGAGTCCTCAGTGGTTGATACTTTTTAATGGAGAACTGAAAAGATGGTAAATTCCAAGATTCTGTGTTACAAAGTATCAACCCCCGAGGATTCTTAATTTTTAATATTTCTCGATCTATTGGCTAACAAGGTACCAAGATACATTTTCCTGTATCAATATTTATTCCTGGCCTTCTACTAATGGTTTTTGCACACAGCTGTGGACTCGCTATGGGGGATATTCTACAAAGTTGCAAAGGGTGAAATATGCAGTAAAAATCTGAATCATAAATTTCAGCGCTGATAAATTGTGCAGGTTTGTTACAATTGAGTATGTGTATGTTCCCCATGATGTGCATATACCATAAAAATGTAACTACACAGAAATCAAGTCTGAAAAATAATAGCTACCAAGTAAAGTGATTGTAAGGCAGGCGCGACTCTGGGGGTTGGAGGCAACCCAATTCTGGGGGGGCTGGAGACAGCATGTGTCTGGAGGCTGGAGGCGGCCTGTGTCTGGGGGCTGGAGGTGGTCCAGGTCTGGGGGGCTGCAGGCAGCCTGTGTTGGGGGGGGTTGGAAATGGCCTGAGTCTGATGGGTTGGAGGTGGTCCAAGTTTAGGGGGGATTGGAGGGGGGCTGGAGGTGGTCCACATCTGGGGGTCTGGAGATGGTCCAGGTCAGGGGGGCTGGAAATGGTCCAGGTCTAGGGGGCTGGAGATGGCATTAGTCTGGGGGCTGGAGGCGGCCTGTGTCTGGGGGGTTGGAGTTGGTCCAGGTCTGGGGGCCTGCAGGTAGCTTGTGTCTGGGAGGTTGGAAGTGTCCCAAGTCTGATTGGTTGGAGGTGGTCCGAGTCCAGGGGGTTGGATTTGACCTGAGTATGGGGGGTTGGAGGGGGACTGGAGGTGGTCCATGTCTGGGGGGCTGGAGATGGTCCAGGTCTGGGGGGCTGGAGGTGGCCTGTGTCTGGGGGGCTGGAGTTGGTCCAGGTCTGGGGGCTGGAGGTGGCCTGTGTCTGGGGGCTGGAGTTGGTCCAGGTCTGGGGGGCTGCCGTAGTTGTGTCTGGGGGTTGGAAGTGGCCTAAGTCTGATGAGTTGGAGGTGGTCCGAATCCAGGGGGTTGGATTTGGCCTGAGTTTGGGGGGTTGGAGGGAGACTGGAGGTGGTCCAGGTCTAGGGGGCTGGAGGCAGCCTGTGTCTGTGGGGCTGGAGTTGGTCCAGGTCTGGAGTGCTGGAGATGGTCCAGGTCTGGGGGGTTGCAGGCAGCCGGTGTCTGGGCTGTTCGAGATGGCCCGAGTCTAGGAAGTTGGAGGTGACCCGAGTCGATGGTTTGGAGGGGGACTAGAGGTAGTCCATGCCCGGAGGCCTGTCGATAGTTCAGGTCTAGGGGATTGGAAGCTATTAAGGTCTGGGGGCTGGAGGTGGTCCAGGTCTGGGGGGCTGGAGGTGGTCCAGGTCTTAGGGGCTGGAGGCGGTCCAGGTCTGGGGGGCTGGAGGCGGTCCAGGTCTGGCGGGCTGGAAGTGGTCCAGGTCTGGGAGGCTGGAGGCAGCTCAAGTCTGGAGGATTGGAGGAGGTCCAGGTCTGGGGGCTGGAGGTGGTCCAGGTCTGGGGGGCTGGAGGTGGTCCAGGTCTGGGGGGCTGGAGGCGGTCCAGGTCTGGGAGGCTGGAGGCAGCTGAAGTCTGGAGGATTGGAGGTGGTCTAGGTCTGGGGGGCTGGAGGCAGCTCAAGTCTGGAGGATTGGAGGTGGTCTAGGTCTGGGGGGCTGACAGTTTACATGATAGTGTTCTAGTTTTGTGTATTATTGTTTGTAAGTCTGGACTGTGCAGAATATAAAGAAGTAAAACCCCAGTGTGACCTGAGCGGCTCATATGATGCATGCACTTAGCCTGCAGGGGTCCGCCATGTAAATTTGTGATGTTTTCCTCCATAATGAGCTATAGGCGCTGCCAAGATGATGGATACCGGAGAGACGACACCGGGAGAAGGCTTTGGTGTAGCATCTGCAAGTAGTATAAAATCATTCCTGGATATTCTCGGTGTCCTTAGGCACGGACTTGTTATATTTCTTACTGTCAGGGAGTCGGGAGCACAGAAGCTCCTCAGGTTAGACCTAAATCTCCAGTGATCCTGTGCTGGAAACTGTGATTGGGAGAGAAGTGCAATCCTGCCCAAAAGTGGGTGCTCTGGGCCATACTTGGGTCGCTCCACAGATGGGGCCAATATGTGCTGCCATTAACTTTTAAAATGTGATAATACATTTTGTGTTCTAAGCCTAAGAGCTACACTCCCCATGATTCTTCACTTCCTCCTTATTTCTATGTACAGCCAATGATTGATGTCTCGGCCTAGCTGTGTCCAGCAGGTGATCTAGCATGTAGCCTAATAGTCCCTCCTCCTTGACTTTGTCACATAACACAATGTGGATGCTGATTGGACGTGAGCTTGGATCCCTTCTGGCTTCATCATCTTTCAATATAATTAGAGCATTTTTTTATTTTCTGTCGGTCATTATTACTTTGCAGTTTGTGTATCCAGTCCGGGGTGTCGCAGATTTACGTGCAAAGATTAAGAAAATTAGAAATGATGAATGTGACCTTGCCTGGAGCCGCGGTTAAATTATTAAAACTTCATTTTGATTTTAAGTAGTTCGGCATCTCGTAGCAATTATCTGGGGATTATCGCACTAATTCTATAGAATCGCTGTATACGATTAGCTGCGCTCGTCTGATCGGGGCCGCACGCAACCTTCTCTCCATGAGACGGATTATTATGGCTCTTTAGACAGATTTTGGTTGGAGAAGAGATGACGAGTCGTCATAGGAAACATTTCTCTATTCTCCAACTAACTTTTCCATCTCCACACTCAGCATCGCGATCCATCAATTAACGCTCTTGGCTTCTCTTATGTATGACATGTAACACGGCTCCTATAGAATCTTAGGGTAGCTCTTATTCCATATGGAAGAATGTCGACCAAAGCAGTGCAGAGAGGCTTATAGGCCAGGCAATGCCCCCTGGGAAAGCATATGCAAATTATCTCTCCTCGAGAAGGAAAACTGCTCTCCTGGGCCACTAACGGAGGTGGTTACCCTACTAGTTATTTTCCGAACCTTAATTAAGTCTTAGGCATCCACAGTCAGCTTCTCTTGGGTGCTTTGGTTGGCTGTGAAAGAAGTCTATTGTAATTCCTTGTTGAGGCCACCAGGTATGCAAACTAACTCACAGGCAAAAACTAAGATCCTGCGCAGGCAACAACTAAGATCCTGTACTGGGAAACACTAAGATCTGCACTGGGAACAACTAAGATCCTGCACTGGAAACAACTAAGATCCTGCACTGGGAACAACTAAGATCCTTCACTGGGAACAACTAAGATCCTGCACTGGGAACAACTAAGATCCTGCACTGGGAACAACTAAGATCCTGCACTGGGAACAACTAAGATCCTGCACTGGAAACAACTAAGATCCTGCACAGATAACAACTAAGATCTTGACACAGGCAACAACTAAGATCCTGCACTGGAAACAACTAAGATCCTGCACTGGAAACAACTAAGATCCTGCACAGACAACAACTAAGATCCTGCACTGGGAACAACTAAGATCCTGCACTGGGAACAACTAAGATCCTGCACTGGGAACAACTAAGATCCTGCACTGGAAACAACTAAGATCCTGCACAGGCAACAACTAAGATCCTGCACTAGGCAACAACTAAGATCCTGCACAGATAACAACTAAGATCATGACACAGACAACAACTAAGATCCTGCACTGGGAAACAACTAAGATCCTGCACTGGGAAACAACTAAGATCCTGCACTGGAAACAACTAAGATCCTGCACAGGCAACAACTAAGATCCTGCACTGGACACAACTAAGATCCTGCACAGATAACAACTAAGATCATGACACAGGACAACAACTAAGATCCTGCACTGGAAACAACTAAGATCCTGCACAGACAACAACTAAGATCCTGCACAGGGAACAACTAAGATCCTGCACTGGAACAACTAAGATCATGACACAGGCAACAACTAAGATCCTGCACTGGAAACAACTAAGATCCTGCACGGACAACAACTAAGATCCTGCGCAGGGAACAACTAAGATCCTGCACAGGGAACAACTAAGATCCAGCACAGGGAACAACTAAGATCCTGCACAGGGAACAGCTAAGATCCTGCACTGGAACAACTAAGATCCTGCACAAGGAACAACTAAGATCCTGCACAGGCAACAACTAAGATCCTACGCTGGGAACAACTAAGATCCTGCACATGCAACAACTAAGATCCTGCGCTGGGATTAATTAAGATCCTGTACTGGGAACAACTAAGATCCTGAACAGGGAACAATTAAGATCCTGCAAAGGGAACAATTAAGATCCTGCAAAGGGAACAACTAAGATCCTGCACAGAGAACAACTCAGCATACCTCTGATAGAGGACCTGAGAATGAGGAAGGTCAAAGAACCCCCCACATGGAGATATATATGTATATAATGCGTTTGAGTGCGATAATCATGCAAGAAAATATCATTACAATAAAAGAGACCAGCCTCTCCGACATACATCCAGCCAGGGGGTAGCAATGTCGTCATCCAGCTCTTGTTGATCTGCAGAAGATATTTTTGCCACAATTGCATATCAGGTTTGGCGTAATGAAGAACTTTGTAAAGACTATAGAGAAAAATGTAAATGCCTTCAAGCATCTGATTGATACATTTCCAAGGTTGAGTGACCATAGATGAAGGAAGGAGTATTTATGTATTTATTGGACCTTAGATTCCAAAGCTTCTTCAAGATGGGGAGGGAGGGATGAGGCTGCAGGGGAGCATTCACATAGTGGTAACATAGAAAAGATAACTGTGAACAATTGGTGGAAAATCTACTCAAAACATATAAGGATCTCGGCCGTAACGTTCTAAGATCCATTTCTTACATTCACATCTGGACTTTCCACCAAACTGCGGAGCAAAGAGCGACGAGCGCGGTGAGAGATTTCACCAGGACATTGCTGATATGGAGAAAAGATATCAAGGAGCCTGGAATCATCAATGTAGATTACTGAGGACGACTGTAAGAGATGATCCGACACCGGAGGACGAGAGACAAGAAGAAAGACGTCACTGAATGAGGAGCATGGGTCTGATTTCCAGTAGTGTTTACAGGTTTTAGTTATTTTAATTGTTGTTTCCTCTAAATTAACAACAAAAAGCTGGAAAAACAAAATATTCTGCATCTTTGTATTTGCAAAAATAATAATGTTTCAAAGTACTGAAACCTTTTATACATAAATTATGTTTAGCAGAAAAAGGAAAACTCTTCAATATCATAGAAACAGGAGGAACGGAAAAAGGAGATTTTTGTGTACTCACCGTAAAATTCTTTTCTCTTAGCCTCTAATTGGGGGACACAGCACCCACAGTCTGTGTCCCCCAATGAGGCGAAGGAGAAAAGGAGATTTTTGTGTACTCACCGTAAAATCCTTTTCTCTTAGCCTCTAATTGGGGGACACAGCACCCACGGTCTGTGTCCCCCAATGAGGCGAAGGAGAAAAGGAGGTTTTTGTGTACTCACCGTAAAATCCTTTTCTCTTAGCCTCTAATTGGGGGACACAGCACCCACAGTCTGTTTCCCCCAATGAGGCGAAGGAGAAAAGGAGATTTTTGTGTACTCACCGTAAAATCCTTTTCTCTTAGCCTCTAATTGGGGGACACAGCACCCACGGTCTGTGTCCCCCAATGAGGCGAAGGAGAAAAGGAGATTTTTGTGTACTCACCGTAAAATCCTTTTCTCTTAGCCTCTAATTGGGGGACACAGCACCCACGGTCTGTGTCCCCCAATGAGGCGAAGGAGAAAAGGAGGTTTTTGTGTACTCACCGTAAAATCCTTTTCTCTTAGCCTCTAATTGGGGGACACAGCACCCACAGTCTGTTTCCCCCAATGAGGCGAAGGAGAAAAGGAGATTTTTGTGTACTCACCTTAAAATCCTTTTCTCTTAGCCTCTAATTGGGGGACACAGACCGTGGGTGCTGTGTCCCCCAATGAGGCGAAGGAGAAATGATCATTGTCAGATTTGAATTCATGTGAAAATCATTAAGAAATGGGCGATTTCATGACGGAAAATATGTAGAACAGTGAAATTGGTGACGTGTTCAATACTTATTTCACCCGATATATATTAATGTATGGTCACTTTCTCTAATTAACAAAAATTTGTAGTGCATAATGTGGTCCCTGTCAGTATTAATGCTGCCTAGGGAGTTTTGCACTATCATGGCAGCGTTGGGCTCTGTTCAGATTGCAGATTCTGGTTTCTCTGGTGTCGTGAATCAACACAGGCATCAACCGGCTGTGTGCTGATTCATTGGCTAGCAAGAGTTAATCTCTGCTGTCTGCTTGCTCCTCTTATCACATGTTATGGTTCAGCCTATCACAGCGGCTCCCCTCCTATTTAGGCTGGTGGATTCCTTCTTCCTATGCCAGCTATAGTTTATCCTATGTTAGTCTGTGAGGTGCGGTGTCCCAGACTCTCTGGTAAAGCTTGTGCTCTTTGATGTGGTTGTGGACGTTCTCCCCTTTCTTTCAGTTTCTGTGTCACTACACTCCAGCCACAGACATCAATCATCTGCTGCCCTGTTTTCCAGGAGTTTTATGACACTTTTCTCTGCAATCAAACATGGAATCATTCAAGTAAAGCTATGATTGCACTCAGTATCCCAGAGCCTGTAAGAATTAGACACTGGCTTCACTTTATAGCCCTAAATCCTGCTGGTTGGTTTCCTTTAATACAGACGACATCTTGGTGGAGAAGGCAGAAGTAATCTTTCATGTATCGGTGAGCGTATATAGTGACGAAGGCGCCTGGAGGAGGACGAGCCGCTGATCTCCCCGCTCGTCACATTCAACAATGAAGCAGATTTGGAGTCATGGGCGTACCCAGCGTGGGGCAGGGGGGGGCAGTTGCCCCCCCTAGAAGCAGGGGCGCAGTTGAGCTGGTTGCCGCAGGTGGCAGATGCTGATAAAATGGGGACAGCAGTGGCCGGAGGGTCGTTTTATTACATGCCGGCTGTTGCCGCTTACTGGGGGAAGGTGCTATCAGCCGTGCAGTGGCTTAGCTTTTACCCTCCAGCCAGTTCAACAACTCAGGGAGGGGGCGTGTCCTGCAGGAGGAGAACACTGGCCAATGAACACTCTCACATCAACCTGAAGAGCTGATTGGCAAGTGCTCTTCTCCTGCAGCTCCTTCATCATGGTGAGGGCTGGTGGGATCAGGTCCTGACCTGCGACCCACCTTGCGATCTCCCCTGGATCCCCCTGAATGGCGGAGGCAGAGGGCCCCGGATCTGAGCTGGCAGCCGCATCCAGCATGGAAAACGCTGGAGAGGCACCTCTGGAGACCACCGCAGACCGCACAGCTGCAGACACGAGCGTGCTCTGAGAAGGCTCCATCTCCAGCACTGACAGTGGAGCAGGTCAGTTCCCAGATCCACTCTGACCCCCTTGGGGCTCTGCTGCTGCCCACCCCACCTGGAGACTTTCTATATGGAGGGGAGATGCAGGCATATACCTCCCCCACCCAGGCAAGACCTTTACCCAAGATGTTTCCCGCCCTATGTATGTGGGTGGCTTGTGTGTGTGTGTGTCTGTATGTCTGTGTGTGTGTGTCTGTATGTCTGTGTGTGTGTGTCTGTATGTCTGTATGTGTGTGTCTGTATGTCTGTGTGTGTGTGGCTTGTGTCTGTGTGTGTGGCTTCTATTGGTTTGTGTGTGGCTTGTGTCTTTGTAGCCTGTGTGTGTCGTGTGTGTCTTGTGTCTGTGTGTGGCTTGTGTCTGTGTGTGGCTTGTGTCTGTGTGTGGCTTGTCTCTGTGTGTGTGGCTTGTCTCTGTGTGTGTGGCTTGTCTCTGTGTGTGTGTGGCTTGTCTCTGTGTGTGTGGCTTGTCTCTGTGTGTGTGTGGCTTGTCTCTGTGTGTGTGGCTTGTCTCTGTGTGTGTGGCTTGTCTCTGTGTGTGTGGCTTGTCTCTGTGTGTGTGGCTTGTCTCTGTGTGTGTGGCTTGTCTCTGTGTGTGTGGCTTGTCTCTGTGTGTGTGGCTTGTGGCTTGTCTCTGTGTGTGTGGCTTGTGGCTTGTCTCTGTGTGTGCGGCTTGTGGCTTGTCTCTGTGTGTGCGGCTTGTGGCTTGTCTCTGTGTGTGTGTGGCTTGTGTCTGTGTGTGGCTTGTGTCTGTGTGTGTGGCTTGTGGCTTGTCTCTGTGTGTGTGGCTTGTGGCTTGTCTCTGTGTGTGTGGCTTGTCTCTGTGTGTGTGGCTTGTCTCTGTGTGTGTGGCTTGTCTCTGTGTGTGTGTGGCTTGTCTCTGTGTGTGTGTGGCTTGTCTCTGTGTGTGTGGCTTGTTCTCTGTGTGGTGTGGCTTGTCTCTGTGTGTGTGGCTTGTCTCTGTGTGTGTGGCTTGTCTCTGTGTGTGTGGCTTGTCTCTGTGTGTGTGGCTTGTGGCTTGTCTCTGTGTGTGTGGCTTGTGGCTTGTCTCTGTGTGTGTGGCTTGTGGCTTGTCTCTGTGTGTGCGGCTTGTGGCTTGTCTCTGTGTGTGTGGCTTGTGGCTTGTCTCTGTGTGTGTGTGGCTTGTGTGGCTTGTGGCTTGTCTCTGTGTGTGTGGCTTGTGGCTTGTCTCTGTGTGTGTGGCTTGTGGCTTGTCTCTGTGTGTGTGGCTTGTCTCTGTGTGTGTGGCTTGTGGCTTGTCTCTGTGTGTGTGGCTTGTGGCTTGTCTCTGTGTGTGTGGCTTGTGGCTTGTCTCTGTGTGTGTGGCTTGTCTCTGTGTGTGTGGCTTGTCTGTGTGTGTGGCTTGTGGCTTGTCTCTGTGTGTGTGGCTTGTGGCTTGTCTCTGTGTGTGTGGCTTGTCTCTGTGTGTGTGGCTTGTCTCTGTGTGTGTGGCTTGTGGCTTGTCTCTGTGTGTGTGGCTTGTGGCTTGTCTCTGTGTGTGTGGCTTGTGGCTTGTCTCTGTGTGTGTGGCTTGTGGCTTGTCTCTGTGTGTGTGACTTGTGGCTTGTCTCTGTGTGTGTGGCTTGTGGCTTGTCTCTGTGTGTGTGGCTTGTGGCTTGTCTCTGTGTGTGGCTTGTGGCTTGTCTCTGTGTGTGGCTTGTGTCTGTCTGTGTGTGTGGCTTGTGTCTGTGTGTGGCTTGTCTCTGTGTGTGTGGCTTGTGGCTTGTCTGTGTGTGTGGCTTGTGTGTGTGGCATGTGTCTCTGTGTCTGTGGCTTGTGTCTGTGTGTGGCATTTGTCTGTGTGTTGCTTGTGTGTCTGTGTGTGCGTGTCTTGTGTGTTTTGATTGTGTGTGTGGATTGTGTGTGGCTTGTGTCTGTATGTTTAGCTTGTGGCGGTGTGTGGCTTGTGTCTGTGTCGCTTGTGTCTCTCTGTGTGTGTGTGGCTTGTGTCTCTCTCTGTGTGTGTGGCTTGTCTCTGTGTCTGTGCGTGGCTTATGTGTGGATTGTGTGTGTGTGGCTTGTCTCTGTGTGTGTGGCTTGTGCCTGTGGATTGTGTGTATGTGGCTTGTGTGGCTTGTGTCTGTGTGTGGGTTTGTGTCTGTGTGTGGCATGTGTATGTGGCTTGTGTCTATGTGTGTAGCTTGTGGCTTGCCTGTGTGTGGATTTTGTCTGTCTGTGTGTATATGTGGCTTGTGTCTCTGTGTGTGTTTGGCTTTTGTTTGTGTATATGTGTGTGGCTTGTGTCTCTGTGTAAAAAAACATGTATGATGTGTATGTAATGAGCACATGTTGTCCAGTATAGGTTCACTTTAAAGGGCATCAGCGTTCCTTCTATTGTTTCCTCCTCTTTTTGAAACTCCCGTCTCCTGTGGTACTCTGACGCGCCGGCCAGAACGTCATATCCGGTCCTGTGCATTGTGGGGGCTTATGACATGTACGAGCAGCTTCAATATGTGCACTGGGCATGCGCCGGAGCCCGGCCGAACATGTGATCAGCTCCCACAATGCACCAGTCCGGATATGACGTTCCGGCTGGTGTGACAGAGTACCATAGTAGGCGGTAACAACCATGGCTTGCCCCCCCTAGTTTTGATCCTGGGTACGCCCATGTTTGGAGTAACAAACATTTGGGTGTAATGAATAAAGGGCAGGTTCCCATCAGGACAAATGATCCCCGGTCGGTGTAACGCCAGCACTTTACTCTATTACTTGCTCACAGATACATCATCTTTATGAATTCATTGGGAACATTAATGGAATATCCGCTATAATAGGGAGCGGCGGCCAAAGCTTGGCAGATTATTTATCCTGGCTCGGATCCCTGTAAACACGTCCTAATGCCCGTCACTCCGGAGGAACGCCGTTGAGTTATATCTTTATAAATGACTTTCCCACTACCTGCCGTACACCCCGCTGTCATTATGGAGCTTATTCTTCTCCGCACATCCATTGTTCTTGTAAATGGGTAAACTCTGCAAACAGCCAATTCCACTGGAGACGTCTCCATTATATTAAACTCCACCAAACTCAATCCAGCATTTGTCATCGCAGGGGATGAATGCACGTAGCTGGCAAGAGAAACCGCCACAGGGAGCGTCAGCTGCTTGTGCTTCTAAGCAACTCCACACTCCCATCCTGACAGGGAGAGGTCGTTCAGGGTTAATGATCGGACCCTCGTCCGAGTGACTTGTGTATCACACAAACAGTGTGTTTCCAGCCTTATACAGCAGCCGGACAAATCCTCTGTGAAAGTAATGGAGTGGACTAATACACTAGCTCCTCCCCTGCAGGGTCTGAAAATACTAATAGCAAGGAAACTACAAATGGTACAGTAATCATTTTACATGTTTTTAAAAGCTCTGCCCAGGCCGAATGACTCGTATATCACATGGACAGTGTGTTTCCAGCCTAAGTGTTAATTAAATATCCACACCTATCCAAGCTGGTGTTCTGTCCTTCCCCTCTGTGCTAGGAGGGAGGAGGTGTATGGTGCTGCACTGTGTGCTATCTGTAACAATTCTGTTATAAGAACATTGGTTTTCCTGCATACATGTAATGTGTGTGTCGGCCGAGCAAATGATCAAATGCCTCACATGCACACATGCCTCAGATACACACAATGACATGAAGAGCTTCAGCTAAGTTCACACCTCCTCCACCTCCTTTCTCCTCTGCAGTGAATGAGTCACATAGCAGACACATCAGGAAGCACAGGCAGGCAGAGACAGAGCATGTGGGGGGGATGGGAGAGAGCGCAAAGCGCACTTACGCTACTGCTGTATTTGGATACTTGGGTATACATAGATGGTAACGGCATGATGCATCATACTGCCCCACTGCTTCCACCGCAAGATTACAGGATTACTTCAGATGGGATCTCTGTGTATTTTGTATGCAATAAAGGATTTTTCTGTGTGGTGGTTTTTCTGTCTCTTTACTGAAAGTATTGCTAATGGCCGGCTGTCACACTGACGGCTGACATTAGCAATAGGGTTTGACATCAGCTGCCAAAAAAGCTGGCATCAACCCCTTTATGACTCAGTCTATCATCACCACCAGGGCAGCGGGAAGAGCGGGGTAACCGCCAGTTTTGCCGTCTCTCATGGGAGGCACCAATTCTGGGACGGCAGCCGGCTGTGATTTAGGTAGGTGCCCAGAACGCTTGGGTCTCACCACACTGAGAATTCAAAGATATGCAATAAAACAGGGTGTTTTATCAAAACTACAGCAAGCAGCCTATTAAGTGACACATCACTGAAATCAGGGTTTCTGCCCCTACATCATCCTGCGCCTTCAAGTCGGTAGACAAAAACACTGGTGACAAGGATTTATTGCCGCTCAGAACATGTTCTGTCACTATGAACGTGACGATATGATGATGATGATGATGATGATGATGGTACTGTCTGTTCCAGCAGGTGAGAACAGGCTCTTGGTTAATGTACGCGGGATGTACTGTATTCATCACCATGAAATAAGCTCCTCGTTCCTGATTTCTCTCTCCGCAGATCTAACCTGTGATTATGGATGAGAGGTAGATTGGCATGACACCATCGCCCCGCGGCTGATTGCTGCATTTCTCTTTGATGAGAGAATCTGCAATCACACGACAAAGTCAAAAGAATAAGTTTAGTCAGTGAAGAGCCTCATGACCACGCGGAATATTCTCGGCGGACGTCTGCAGCTTTCTGATATTTCTTCCAAACTGATTTGTTCTTCCTGATCTTCTTTTGTAGATGCTGAAATCCCATCTTCCCCCTTATTGTCACGTGGAGTGGCTTTATGGTAAAGGGGATCAGGAGGCAGGATAGTGAGGTGGGTAAAAGGCAATCAGGCGAGCTAGTCTGATCCTCAGACTGGTGTTCCCTAGCTCACCCTGTTCCTGGAATTACCTCTGATGGTGAGGATGTCAGGGCTGCCACCCTTGCCCTATGCTCCTGATCAGCCCTATGGAGAAAGAACAAAGTGGTCTATTGGAGTGTTGGAGCTCAGGGAAGAATCAGGAAAATATGAATAAATGCAAGGTGACAAACCTTTATTCACCATGAAGCATCTCAGGCACAACCTGAGAAAGGTAGCAGGCCACTACCGAAATGTGTCGTGGTCGTGGTGAATAAAGGTTTGTCACCTTGCATTTATTAATATTGTCCTGATTCTTCCCTGAGCTCCAGCACTCCAATAGACCACTTTGTTCTTTCTCCATATCCACATTCTGTCCGAGGATACACGGCAGGAAATCTCTGGGCCGATCCTAACTATCTGATTCCAAGCGAAGGACCTGCGATGACGTAGTTCTGGCTACACAATCACGTGACCAGACCCAGGATCACATGACCGGATCCAGGTAGAGCCGCACTGAGCAGCAGCAGCGGTGTCCTCACATTGGAGCAATATACTGGGATTGTGCAGAGGTGCACAACCCGAGGAGGTGAGTGGCCCATCGCCCCCCACATCTCCCCTAGCGCTAGACCACCAGGTGCTTCTCATAGTGTGCTTCTCTCCTCTTTCTGTGCCTGATCAGCCCTAGGCTAAGACCCCCTCGGACTTCAAAGCGCAGCAACTCCCAACAGAAGGAAAACACCAAGACTTCAGCAAAAGCACATACGTCTTCTCAGCTCCAGGTCTTGCAGAGACTAAACTCTATTAGCAACATCTGCTGGTGAAAAAGATAACTATTTAAAGGCTGGGGAAGTGGACAACTACGACAGCTGACACATCCAGCAGCAGCAGCTCACCTGGGCCAGGAGAGCCACCTCACCCAAAGACAGATGCTATGTGAATCAGATGATTTTTGCATTTTATTTGGAAAGGGGTGTGTCTTCTTTGTGAAGAGGTGTGGCTTCATTTCAGGGGGTGTGGTCCTAAATATGATACCATTAATCAAAATTTATATGTCAAGATTCTAATTTATCATCCACACAGATAAACTTGGTGCTAACAATTCTGATTCTTTTGCCATGTGAATCCTACAAACCTGTCCACCAAAGAGGAGGTGCACGTGGGTTTTTTTGGGGGGTGCTACTGGTTGGTTTAAAAAAAAGTTAGAAAACTTTTATCTCACTATATAGAATCAGTATAGGAGGTGGTTTCCAGGGCGGTGCATGGATATAAGGAAAGCTCAGCTCAGAGCTAATGACAAGGGCAACAAAGAAAAAAAATCCAGCAACAACATCCAGTAAATTTTCATGGAAAAATGTAAAAGTCCATTTTATTTAGGCAAATTACAAAGCTGAAATGCCGAACATGAATCAACCATGTTTGTACCATATGGCTGACCCATTTCTGGTATTTCTGCTTTTTAATTTGCCTAAATAAAATGGACTTTTATCTTTTTCCAAGAAAATTTAAAGGACGTTGTTGCTGGATTATTTTTCCTTCTTGGTTGTTTAGAGAGTATTTATTTTTTTTTTCTTTCATGGTCATAAATTTTGTGCATCAAAATAAAACACACCTTTCTTCTCATCTGCCACCTGCATAGATTATCCCGATGGGACTATTCAGATAAAGACCTACGCTGATGGTAAACGCTCCATCTATTGCTATTGGCAATTCAGATGTTGATTATTCTGATTAGTCTACAATTAGTTCGGTAATCGCTTCCAGATTCAGTGGAGTGTGTCCCAGGCCGGGCTCGTGTGTTCAGATAGTAGGAGCCGCGGCACTTATCTAGGAGAAAGGTACGTCCACATAGCGGCAAAATCTGAACCCAGCAAAAAGTTTCCATGTAGCCGTGATTTCCACTGGTGGGAAAAAAATGCAGAAAATCATCAGCTGCAAATATTACAGTATCTACACCCCCAGAACAGGACTTATATGTATATAGATCCTCAGCACTATGTCAATAGTATCATTTCATTTATTTATGTTAATGGCCTTCGGCTCGATCTCGAGCCATGGTGACTTGATGAATGGACGTGCTGTAGATCTTGTGCAGTGTAGATAGGTCCAACAGGGTCTTCTCTGAGCCTAGATAGGTCCATCGGGGTCTTTCCCAAGCTTAGATAGGTCCACCAGGTTCTTCTACAAGTCTAGATAGGTCCACTTAGGTCTACTTTAAACAGGTCAGACTACTAGAGTCTTCTCCAAGCCTAGATAGGTCCACCAAGGTCTTCTCCAAGCCTAGGTAGGTCTAGTAGAGTCTTCTCCACTGTTATCTTGACAGTATAAAGCCATTGGGTTGCTGGTCTTCCTCTTCACCTTGTTCCTTTTATTCTTTCTACCATCATGTCCTTCTCCAGTGATTGCTCTTCCTATGATGTGTAGACAAGTCGTATCTTGATGATCTTCCTTCCAGTAACATGTCTGGTTGATTCTTGCCATCCATGGTATTGATAACCTCCTTCTCCAGCTCCACATTATGAAGGCGTTGATTCTTCTCCTACCTTGTTTCTTTATTGTCCAGGTGTCACTTCCATGTTACTACAGAATACACCAGACTATGTACGAGCCGTGTCTCCATCACCAGTGAAATGTTACTACAGAATAGACCAGACTATGTATGAGCCGTGTCTCCATCACCAGTGAAATGTTACTACAGAATAGACCAGACTATGTATGAGCCGTGTCTCCATCACCAGTGAAATGTTACTACGGAATAGACCAGACTATGTACGAGCCGTGTCTCCATCACCAGTGAAATGTTACTACGGAATAGACCAGACTATGTACGAGCCGTGTCTCCATCACCAGTGAAATGTTACTACAGAATAGACCAGACTATGTACGAGCCGTGTCTCCATCACCAGTGAAATGTTACTACGGAATAGACCAGACTATGTACGAGACGTGTCTTCATCACCAGTGAAATGTTATTACAGAATAGACCAGACTATGTACGAGTCGTGTCTTCATCACCAGTGAAATGTTACTACAGAATAGACCAGACTATGTACGAGCCGTGTCTCCATCACCAGTGAAATGTTACTACAGAATAGACCAGACTATGTACGAGCCGTGTCTCCATCACCAGTGAAATGTTACTACAGAATAGACCACACTATGTACGAGCCGTGTCTTCATCACCAGTGAAATGTTACTACAGGATAGACCAAACTATGTACGAGCCGTGTCCTCATCACCAGTGAAATGTTACTGCAGAATAGACCAGACTATGTACGAGCCGTGTCTCCATCACCATTGAAATGTTACTACAGAATAGACCAGACTATGTACGAGCCGTGTCTTCATCACCAGTGAAATGTTACTACAGAATAGACCAAACTATGTACGAGCCGTGTCTCCATCACCAGTGAAATGTTACTACAGAATAGACCAGACTATGTACGAGTCGTGTCTTCATCACCAGTGAAATGTTACTACAGAATAGACCAGACTATGTACGAGCCGTGTCTCCATCACCAGTGAAATGTTACTACAGAATAGACCAGACTATGTATGAGCCGTGTCTCCATCACCAGTGAAATGTTACTACGGAATAGTCCAGACTATGTACGAGCCGTGTCTCCATCACCAGTGAAATGTTACTACGGAATAGACCAGACTATGTACGAGCCGTGTCTCCATCACCAGTGAAATGTTACTACAGAATAGACCAGACTATGTACGAGCCGTGTCTCCATCACCAGTGAAATGTTACTACGGAATAGACCAGACTATGTACGAGACGTGTCTTCATCACCAGTGAAATGTTATTACAGAATAGACCAGACTATGTACGAGTCGTGTCTTCATCACCAGTGAAATGTTACTACAGAATAGACCAGACTATGTACGAGCCGTGTCTCCATCACCAGTGAAATGTTACTACAGAATAGACCAGACTATGTATGAGCCGTGTCTTCATCACCAGTAAAATGTTACTACTGAATAGACCGGACTATGTACGAGCCGTGTCTCCATCACCAGTGAAATGTTACTACAGAATAGACCAGACTATGTACGAGCCGTGTCTCCATCACCAGTGAAATGTTACTACAGAATAGACCAGACTATGTACGAGCCGTGTCTCCATCACCAGTGAAATGTTACTACAGAATAGACCACACTATGTACGAGCCGTGTCTTCATCACCAGCGAAATGTTACTACAGGATAGACCAAACTATGTACGAGCCGTGTCCTCATCACCAGTGAAATGTTACTGCAGAATAGACCAGACTATGTACGAGCCGTGTCTCCATCACCATTGAAATGTTACTACAGAATAGACCAGACTATGTACGAGCCGTGTCTTCATCACCAGTGAAATGTTACTACAGAATAGACCAAACTATGTACGAGCCGTGTCTCCATCACCAGTGAAATGTTACTACAGAATAGACCAGACTATGTACGAGTCGTGTCTCCATCACCAGTGAAATGTTACTACAGAATAGACCAGACTATGTACGAGCCGTGTCTCCATCACCAGTGAAATGTTACTACAGAATAGACCAGACTATGTACGAGTCGTGTCTCCATCACCAGTGAAATGTTACTACAGAATAGACCAGACTATGTACGAGCCGTGTCTCCATCACCAGTGAAATGTTACTACAGAATAGACCAGACTATGTATGAGCTGTGTCGCCATCACCATTGAAATGTTCCTTGATGTGAAGACCTTGTCCAGTGACTTCATTGATGATTTGGCCATAGTTTTTCTCCTATTGACTTATGCTGTTGTTGCTTCAACCTGAGTGAACATTGATCAGAGTAGGGTGAAGTCTTTACCACTTCCAATTTGTTGCCGTCCATCTCTCATGTGTCCCGGTCGTACCTGGCAGTAGTCACATGTCTCGTGGTTGTACCTGGCAGTAATCACATGTGTCCTGGTCATACCAGGCAGTAGTCACATGTGTCCGTGTTGTACCTGGCAGTAGCCACATGTGTCCGTGTTGTACCTGGCAGTAGTCACATGTGTCCTGGTCATACCAGGCAGTAGTCACATGTGTCCGGTCGTACCTGGCAGTAGTCACATGTGTTCTGGTCATACCTGGCAGTAGTCACATGTGTCCCGGTCATACCTGGCAGTAATCGCATGTGTCCTGGTTGTACCTGGCAGTAATCACATGTGTCCTGGTCGTACCTGGCAGTAGTCACATGTGTCCTGGTCGTACCTGGCAGTAATCACATGTGTCCTGGTCGCACCTGGCAGTAGTCACATGTGTCCCAGTTGTACCTCGCAGTAGTCAGTATCTTTGTCTTCTTCGTGTTGAGTAGCCATCCCATGTTGGAGCTTTCCATCTTGACTCCATATTAAGTCCTTCATCCCATCTACTTTTCCTATCAGTGTTGTATCGTCGGCTTATTTAAGATTGTTGATGGTTCTTCCACCAATTTTGTAATGGAACACACAGCAAATGTTCATCATTTACACTGGGAACTGATCCTAATGGTATCAGAAATGCTGCAGATTCCTGCAAATGTCTTTTCTTGGTGAAATTCACAATAAACGTCTGCAGCATTTATTGAGACAATCAAACCAACAAACCAAGCGATGTTCAATTCTCTTTGCAGATTATTTTCTGCGGTGAGATTTTGTAAGATGTCCTCCTCATCCTCGTGCTGCCACTGTAATATGCAGTAGAAAATCCAGGCATAAATAATCTGCACATCAGCCTATATGAACGACCCCTAAGGCCGTGTTCTCACGTAGCATCAACATTTTTTATCTTCTGCATTTTTTTATAGCAGAAAATCTGCATTGAACTGTCACACCCCTTTAATCCGCTGCGGCGGGCAGGGTGTTTGGTAGGTCTCACCTTGATATGGCGCAGTGCCTCCACCCGAATCTTGCTAGAATCTAGAAGAATGCAGAGGGTCTTCGTCTCCTGCTAGGGGTTGAACCCCTGTCCACACTTCAGGAAGATGAGAAGTGGCAGCTGCAGGGTCCATAGCAAGTAACAAGAAACAGGTAATATTTAGCAGTATTCTACAGAAGCACAAGAGGCGCTTTACAATAGACCTGAATGGTAGGGGTGATGCCTCCTTCCCCTTCAACTTATGACACACACTCCTAACTAATTACAATTTACCAACAAATGGCTGCAGCCTTACAAATGGCACAGTCCCAAATTGGGGCCTCCTCTCGGACGCTTACTGTATGTTGGTGCACTTAAGGTAATGAAAGCAATTATTCCCTTCAGGGCTGGTCCTATATAAACTCCTAGTTAATACAATCAAAATTCCCTTTAGCACAGCCATGTAATTGTATTCAGCATACTTCACAAATTGTAGAACTACAAGTCCCAGGCACACTCTTTTATAGATAGCTTCAGTACACTTCCCCAGCAGTAGAAGTACAAGTCCTAGGCACACTCTCCTGTAGACAGCTTCAGTACACTTCTCCAGTTGTAGAACTATAGGTCCGAGCAATGCTACTCACTCCTTTTTGCAGATCTTTGTTGTCCCAACGTTCTAGACTGGAGATTCAGGGTCTAGTTGTTTGGAAAGGATGGAAACAGCAGGCAAAATCCTTCTTTTAAATGGGAAACATGAAGGAGGAGGGGACAGCTCCTACCAGTAGTTTGTCCTGTAGCTGTATAAATTAGTCTATCATCACACAGAGCAGCAGTTTCAGTTCTCTACTTTCTATCACTGCCCCAACATGGCTCAATCCCCTCACACACAGTAGTACAATCCCCTCCTTTAGCACATTCAGCCAATCCGTCCTGTTCTCTGCTGCTCCTCTTCTTCCCCCAGATTGCTGAGATGAACAAGGCACCTTGGGAATTGTAGTTTTCTGCAGTTCAACAAAAGAATCACCATGTGTAGAGGTGAATGTGTGTGGCTCTCTATACATAGCTTCCACAGCAGGTGCTACATAACATTTCAGGCAAAGTGGAAGTGCTTTCATGAAATCTCCCAGCTGCTGCAGACTCTGTGAGAACTTTGTTTGTTGTGTTCTTTTCCCTTTAGACTTCTATGGAGAACCTGAAAAAGAAATAATGTTGCATTTCTAAATACAGAATCCTGCTGCTTTAAATATGCTCAAAATACATTAAAAAACAGAAGAACAATCACAGCAGATTGATTTTGTGTATTTAGGTGCAAACATCTGCAGAAAAAAGCAGCGTTTCTGTACGTGGGACCATGGTAACTGATCACTATTAAGCCTCCGTTTTTCTGTCATTTGTAACGGATCTGTTTTTTCTTACTGGATCAGTTTCAAACAAAAGAGAAATAGTGATCAGTTACCGGATCCGTTCTCCATAGACTCCAATGTTAAAAAAACGGATCCTGCAGAAATCAATTCTTTCAAA
>JARQOC010000009.1:40123157-40133883 GCA_033576535.1 Allobates femoralis
GGCCCAAATTTTATTTGGGGACAAATCCCCCTTATCCAGCACTGCACCTTTTCAGTGCACCACAAGGGTGACCGGACCGGGCCATACATGTGTGCGGGTGATCGGCCATACATGTGTGCAGGGTGATCAGCCATACATGTGTGCAGGGTGACCGCCAGCCATACATGTGGCAGGGTGACCGCCGGTCATACTGTGTGCAGGGTGGACCGGCCGGTCAAAACATGTGTGCAGGGTGATCAGCCATACATGGTGCGGGGTGATCACCATACATGTGTGCAGGGTGACGGCCCGGCCATACAGTGTGCAGGGTGACAGCCATACATGTGTGCAGGGGGGACCGGCCGGTCATAATGTGTGCAGGGTGATCAGCCATACATGTGTGCAGGGTGTCAGCCATAATGTGTGCAGGGTGACCGGGGCCGGCCATACATGTGTGCAGGGTGATCAGCCATACATGTGTGCAGGGTGACCGGCCGGTCATACATGTGTGCAGGGTGACCGGCCGGTCATACATGTGTGCAGGGTGACCGGCCGGTCATACATGTGTGCAGGGGTGACCGGCCGGTCATACATGTGTGCAGGGTGACCGGCCGGTCATACATGTGTGCAGGGTGACCGGCCGGTCATACATGTGTGCAGGGTGACCGGCTGGCCATACATGTGTGCAGGGTGACACGGCCATACATGTGTTGCAGGGTGATCAGCCATACATGTGTGCAGGGTGACCGGGCCGGTCATATACATGTGTGCAGGGTGACCGGCCGGTCATACATGTGTGCAGGGTGACGGCCGGTCATACATGTGTGCAGGGTGACCGGCCGGTCATAATGTGTGCAGGGTGACCGGCTGGCCATACATGTGTGCGGGTGACCGGCCATACATGTGTGCAGGGTGATCGGCCATACATGTGTGCAGGGTGATCAGCCATACATGTGTGCAGGGTGATCAGCCATACATGTGTGCAGGGTGATCAGCCATACATGTGTGCAGGGTGATCAGCCAATACATGGTGTGCAGGGTGATCAGCCATACATGTGTGCAGGGTGATCAGCCATAATGTGTGCAGGGTGATCAGCCATACATGTGTGCAGGGTGATCAGCCATACATGTGTGCAGGGTGACCGGCCGGCCATACATGTGTGCAGTCTGCAGCACGTCAATTTATGGTGCAAATATCAGAGCGGATGTGAAATGTGCAGAAAACCCAACCAAAATTTCCATAGCAAAATCTCTGGTGTTTGCTGTTGTGGATTCTTGCTGTCAAATTGTCTCTTCAGTGAGGAAGTGAAAACACTCTAATGGCAGCCAATAAGGGGAGCAATCCTTAGTCATAGTCGCTTTCTGACAGCCTTTAAATATGACTCGGGATTTGTGTCAGATCAGAACCCCAAACTGCAGACGCTGCATTTCGAGGTGACGGCCCTCATCATTGCAGTGTCTGATCTGGCTGTGTGAGACGCTGAGACGAGGTCTGGGGGACTAGCTATTCTCCCTTATGGAGAGGAATCTGCCTGCTGGCATAAGCTAGTTCCCCAGACCTCGTCTCCGCCTCTCATACAGCAGATAGGTGGCACTAGAGTTTTTTTCACTTCCTCACTGAAGTGACAATTTGCATATTTCCCAGAGGAGCATTGCGGCTATAAGTCTCCTTATCAACTTATCTCTCTCCTTATGGTTGGCAGGCTGATTCCTCTCCAATCTGCTCCACTAAACCTCTGAGCACAGTGGATGTGACCGCCGTGTATTGAAAAACCTCATAGAAATCTGTTATTTTGATGCATTTTTTCCCTCCTATAAGATTCTATGGGGAGAGAGAAAAAAGTGCATGTAAAAAGCAGCTGTTTGTAGTTGCAGAATCTCAGCGTTTCTGAACTATGAAAAGAAAACTTATTAAAGGGAACCGACCAGCAGGATTTTAGGGCTATAAAGTGAAGCCGGTGCCTTACAGGCTCAGGGATACTGAGTGCAATCATAGCTTTACTTCAATGATTACATGTTTGATTGCAGAGATACATTTTTTTTTTTTACTCATTAAATTTTTATTAAAGAACAATTTTGTAACCGAAACAAAGCAAAATTATGCAGCCGTACTCCAGTAGAGGACTGGCCGCATCAACAATGACCTATAAGCAACAATGGGGGAAATAACATATAAACCAATAAGAATGGAGAGGGAGGGGGGGAAGGGGAGGGCAGTTGGGGAAGGGGAAGTAGAAGAGAGGCCTTCCTATTGTAAACCACTTGAAAATCTTTTGAACAGTAAAGTACCCGGTCAGCACAAAGTGCCTGAGACTGTTTATTATTGAACTGCAGCAGAGACCCCCACCTGCGGGAGCCGCGTGCTGGCTGCAGAAGCTGCAGAAGAAGAGCTGGTGCAGCATCCAGAGAACGCACCCTTACAGTACACCTGCCCGGGGACACCCAGCCCTACCCATGGAGGGCTTACCATTAACGCTGCCCCTCATTACGTCCCCAGCAGGAATACAGCAGCGGTGGTCAACCTGACCAACGTACTACGGGTGGCGTCACAAAAAACTCTTTCAACTCCCCTGTAATAACCCCATTTTTATTGCCGCATTGGAAACAACAGGACTGGGCAACGGCACCTTGACACCCAGAGACATTAGAGCCCGATCCTGAGTACCCCGGTCCCTGTGTGTGCGTCAACTGCCTCCAAACCCATCGGCTCCTAAGAGAACTGTCATGCAGCGGCGGCCATAGATAGCTGCAACCTGCGGGTGATGCACGTAAAAACACAAGTATCCCCAATTTCCAGTATCCCTGCCCAGAATGAACCCTCCACGCCAGCCCCCTATCCCTAAGGGTAGCGTCACACCAGGTGACATCACTGGAGATATCGCCGGCAACGCACGGGAGCGCGCACGGTTTTGGCACCCCGTCAGCGCTGCCGTCGCATGTTTACATGCGGCGATACCTCCGGCAACGCTTTGGCGATGTTACAGGCGACCTCGCTGTTGGGGTGTCTAAAAAACCCCAGCGGCGATCCTGTAACATGGGAGCCTATGGCTCCATCGCCTGTAACATCGCCAATCGCCATGTCACATGGGGCGATGTGTGCCATCACCTGGTATCAGAGCAGTGCTGCGAAACCAGGCCACCACTCTCAGATGATTTTTCGGAGCAAAACCGCTGCATTATATGGGGCAACTTGACGAGATGTCGCTGCCGATAGGCCCCTGGCATCACCTGCGAAATCTCCGGCGATGTCTCCAGGTGTGACGGTACCCTAAGAGAGAGCCACCCACACCCAACCTTTAATGGCACAGCCAGGGTCTTGGAGCCGGGTCCCTGTGATCCCGTGATGAAGCCCGGTTCTGAGTATCATAAGGCCCATGGGGGGGGTGTCATGTTCCTATTACTATTAGGAAAACAAAAAATGAACCTTTTGCAAAGATGTATCTATTTATTTGGTATATATACAACTGCATTAAATGAATGATATCATCAAAAAGTGACTTTATTTCAGTAATTCAATACATAAAGTGAAAGTCGTATATTATAGAGTCATTACACAAGAGGTGTAACATGAAGCTCATGGGCAACGATTCGAAATCTCCAACAGGGTCCCCAATTATTGCAAATCTTTAACAGCAATAGTCTTTTTTTGTATACGCCAAAGGACTTTTGGGGCCCTCTAGGCTCGGGACCCGGGTGCGATCGCAAACCCCTGCACTGTTGTAGTTACGCCCTGATTACACGCAGAGGGATCTATTTCATGTGTTTATTTCTGTTAATGTTGATGATTGTGGCTTACAGCCAATGAAAACCCAAGGTCATTATCTCAGAAAATTGAAGTAGGGAGGATGAAGGGTTGAAAACTGCGCTGCCGTATTCCACCAGACATCAAAGGGGGAATTAATATTGATTTATTAGTCAACGCGTTTCAGGGCTCCTTGGCTTCTTCCTCAGGACAAATCAATATATGTTGTCATGTGTCATGGAGCCCTGAAACACGATGACTAATAAATCAATATTATATTTCCCCCTTTAATGTCTGGTGGAATACGGCAGAGCGGTGTTTAACCCTTCATCCTCCCTCCTCTATATGCACCACGCGGGGACTGCAGCAGCCGTGATCTGCTTTTATAGTGGTTGTGACTCTACAACCACACAAGGTGAAGCCTCTGATACATATTTAGGTCATATTGTATCTCTCAGACCCTTCATCCTCCCTACTTTAATTTTCTGAAATAATATCTTTTCGGTTTTTCATTAATCATCAACATTAACAGAAATAAACACATGACATAGATCCCTCTGTGTGTAATGACTCTATATAATAGATGTGGTCACTTTTATGGATTGAGTCACTGATATAAAGTCACTTTTTGATGTCTATATCTATCTGGTTTTTTAGCACCTCGTTCGCTCCGTACCCTTCCTATAATGAGATGACACCCTCTCTCTCTGCAGTGATTCTATAGATAGATCTTGGTCACTGACTAAGCTGGATACATTGTAACACCCAGGTGAGGACGCTGACGTAAGAGGAGGGTGGGGGGCGCTTACTACTCTGCAGAGGGCTGGGGGGCGCTTACTACCCTGCAGAGGGCTGGTGTTTGTATATAGACACCTGTAGTGCACAGTGTGATTGTGCAGCCCCCGGGCGCTCACTAGGGGGCACTATAGTTACACCTCTCCATGGCAGTGATGATATTTGATGCTGCCACCAGTCAGGTTGGGAGCAGATAGATGCCGGGATTTGTCTTTTATCCGGCTTCTGCTTGTGGTTGTTGTCTGCCCTCCGCTCCAGGTACAATGGTCCGGTGTGTAAAGTTACCGCTCACCTAAGTTCCATGTTGTATTCTGTGGTGAGTTTTTCCGGTGACGGCGTCTGGCTTACAGAGATCTTGGGTTACGCGGCAGCTGCTGCGTTTGGTGTCCGTTCCACACAGCCCCCCTCCCTGCGATTCTACGCCTGTATTATCCGTATCTTTGCTCTTATTCTGTCTCTTCGCTTGTGTTGGACTCAGACCTTTCTCTACTTCTGTCGCCTGCAGGATCTCCGGAGGGGTGGATTACATGAAGGCAAGAGGGGGGTGCTGGCGGGTCGGAGGCAGCTCGAGCTTGTAAGACGTTTCTTGTTTCATCTTACGTTGTGTACCCGGAAATTGTGTGATTGGTTCTCGCTGCAGCCGGGGTCTGCGCACGGTTAGGGGTTACAATGCTGGCTGCCGAATAAATGAGACCTTGGGTTTTCCAGAACGCAGGTCCCTCTTTGACGACAGCCACTTGCCAAACCCCAGCACCCCCGCCAACCCCGGCGGCGTTCAGATGAGGCGATCCAAGACCCGCGCCCAATCGAGACAACGCACAGACTTTGGATTGTTCTTGCAAATTTGGAATACCTGCAACTCCCGTCCATTGAGATCACTCCGTCAGCGATGAGGACAGTGCCCTGTCCAACACCTCGACCCGAGCCCCCTCGCCAAGCCCCACGGCCCCCCGACCCAGAAGTTGGAGGAGTTCGAAGGAAAGCAGTGTAAAATGGAGGGGCCCAGGAACAGTGGGAACAGGTAAGTTCAATTCTGCTTTCTGTTGTTTCCTTTTATGGCAGAGCGGGCCCCTGTATAATGCAGGGCACCGCGGGGCACGCGCCTATTTATATTTCCTCTCTTGTGCCTTGTTACAAGGTTGTCCAGCTGTGTGCTTAGCCTTTCTGTAGCTTCCTGGAGGAGATCACGGGGAAATAACTCTCCTACCGAGGATGTAATTTAGGATTTGTTTATGGCAACAAGGCCCCACTTCACCAGCACAATCCCATGGAAACACGGGGAAACTTTCTTGAAACCTCTCTTTTTGGATTTTTGATGTCTTTTTGAACCTTCCATTGTCAAAATTGTTTCCCAAAGTCTGCAGGCGATTAAAAGTAAAAAATCTGGAGCGGAATTAAAGTGCAAATAGTCATTTCAAATAATGAAATAAAGGCCTCCCTCCGGAGACACAATGACTATAAGCGCTACTGCGGACCCACGGGAGAGGTGCCAGTACAGGGTGATGAACTGGATATAAACCCACGCTGTGCTAAACAATAGTCTCCGATCGGGTCCATGTAGATGACCAGTTTTAGAGCGGCATTGCCCGGGATAGACTGACTGTTCTCACTTATAATGGAAAAAGCAGGATTATTTGCACAAAACATCTCCTCTAGCTCCCCCTCCTTAGAATTAATAAAAATTAAAATAATAAATATTTTTAAGCGCCAACATATTCTGCGCGCTTTACAATACAGTGGGTAATAGTGAAAATACACGTATAATGCAGTAAGAAAATACACACTATTAGGTACGTTCACACACTGCGTTTTTTTCTGCTTTTTTTTCTGCCTTTTTCAGACCCATTTATCACGGGGGCAATGGAAAAAAGCAGAGAAAAACTGCAGAAAGAATTGACGCGGTGATTTTTTTACGCGCGGGGTTTTTGCAGTGAAAACGCGCGTGTAAAAAAAAAAGCACAAATACGCAGTTTGTTGAATGGATTGTGTCAAAAGCCTAGGTTTGGGTGGGTGCTTATCCGAATTGCGTTATACGGGAAAAAGCGCGCGTAAAAAAAACGCAACAGAAAACGCAGCAAAAAACGCAGAGGCAGCAAAATACGCAATGTGGAAGTAGCCTAAATGCAGTAATTCCAGTAGAGGGAGAATAAGTACAATAATAGGAAACAATAAAAATAAGCAGAGAATCAATGTAAAAAAATACAAATAGATAAAACAAGAAAATAAGGGGACCCTTCTCAAGAGTTACAATCTAAATGGGATAGGGGTTATACAAGTACAGGGTTATTTTCATGATGGTTCAGGCATCTTGAGGAAGTGGGGGATAGAAATAAAGTTACTTTAATGGTCATCAGACATCTGTGTAGAGGCTTTTGGGTTTGGTGGAGTTTGAAGAAGATTATGTCCAGAGAATAGTGAATGGGCTATATAAGTACAGAGGACTTCTGTTAAAAGAGATGTAGGCCGCCTTGAAAAAGATGTGTTTTTAGTGAGCGTCTGAAGCCATGCAAATTGTGGATGGTCCTGATTTCTTGGGGTAAAGCATTCCCGAGAATTGGTGCAGCTCAGGGAAATCTTGGAACCAGGAGTGGGAGGATCGGTTAGTGCAGATGTTAGTCGAAGGTCATTTGTAGAACGTGAGAAAGGTGGGGTGATAGAAGAGATGAGGGAGGAGATGTAGGGGGGGCGCTGCCTGTGAAGAGCTTTGTGGGTGAGAACAGAATAGAATGTTGCCTGTTCTGCCTCTAGCTCCTCCCCTCCATAGAATGTTGTCTGGTTCTGCCTTCTAGCTCCTCCTCCTTCATAGAATGTTGTCTGGTTTTTGCCTCTAGTCCCCCCCTCCATAGAATGTTGTCTGGTTCGCCTTAGCTCCCTCCCCCCCATAGAATGTTGTTGGTTCTGCCTCTAGGGTCCTCCCCCTCCATAGAATGTTGTCTGGTTCTTGCTTTTAGCTCCCCCCCTCCAAAAGAATGTTGTTGGTTTGCCTCTGCTCCTCCGTCTTATAAGAAAGTTGTTGGTTCTATCTCTAGTTCCCCCTCCATAGAATGTTGTCGGTTCTTTTCCTAGCTCCTCCCCCCATTTGAATGTTGTCTGGTTCTATCTCTAGCTCCTCCCCCTCCATAGAATGTTGGTTCTGCCCTCTAGCTCTCCTCCCTCCATAGAAAGTTGTCTGGTTTCTGCCTCTTTTTTCCTTCCTCCTCATAAATGTTGTCTGGTTCTGCCCCTAGCTCCCCCCCCTCCATAGAATGTTGTCTTTTTTTGCCTCTAGCCCTCCCCTCCCTAGAATGTTGTCTGGTTTCCCCCTTTGGGTCCCCTCCCCATGAATGTTGTTGGTTTGCTCTACCCCCCCCCCCCTAAAAAGTTGTCTGGATCTGCCTCTGTTTTTTCCCCCCTCCTTGAAAACAAAAATATTCCCAAAAAATTTTACATACGATAAAAATTGAAAAACAAAAAATAAAAAAAAAAAAAAAAAAAAAATTAAAAAAAATTAAAAAAAAAAATCCATTTCCCTTTTTTTTTTTTTTTTTGGCCCATGAGGAAATGCGGGTCCCCCTCAAAAATACAACTATGAGAAAATAGTGGGAAACAAAAGGAACAGAACAAATCCGTATATTGTCCAGTCAAAAAAAATTGTAAATAAAGGTTCAGCGCGTTATGTGAACCCCCCATCAGCCGGTCTTACTACAAAAAAAGGGCTATAAAAAGCTTGGGGTTGTGCGCTGCAGCCTAGGGGCCATTTTGGCCCCGGAAAACAGTAAAACAAAGTCAACGGTTTTTTCCCAAAAACCTCAAAAAAAAGATACGGTATACAGGGCACCATGGACAGGACAGGTATGTAGGCTTCCCCTAACCGGACAGAACCTGGTTAGTATCCCACAATCACTGACCTTTAGTCCATCAAAGGGTCGGGGGCCCGTCTTTGTGGGGTGTCTCTTTGCAAGTTCGCAGCCTTGGTCCGGGTCAGAGGGGTGAAAGTTTTTCCTGACCCAGGGGCCAGGCTCCTAAGGCTTCCTCGTTTGTGGAGCTGGAAAACACCACCCTTATTCCCCAGGCTCCTTTTTTCCTTGGCAAGGACCTTTCATGACCTCAAGCCTGTGACTGAGGGGATTGCTTATTTTGTACACCCAAGGAGGTCCAGGTTTAAACCCCACCCGCCCCCCTGGCTGTCAACCTCACCCCCAAAACTCAAATGCCGTACCGACCCCGGGAAACCGAAAGTCCCAGCACCCCCCTGGGGGGGAGTCAACCGTGCACCCAGGGTTGTAGAAAGATGAACAAGAGGCCAATTTTTGGGAGGAGTAAGAAGGGGAAATTACAAATAGGTGAGGGATAGGCCGTCTAAAAAAAGGGTTTTTTAAAAGACCATTAAAAATGTAATATGTAGATTTTATAAAATTTAATTGAATTGTTCAGGTAATCCAAGGGAAAATTTGGGGAGTCGGGAGAACGGAGACAGGAGGTTCGGGTTGTGATGTTTTGTCTTGGGTCATTGGGAAGGAGGTGATGCCCCCCGGCTATTGGTTCGGGAAAACCGGGGGCCCGGTTTGTTCTGGGGGAAAAACGGTATCGGACCCCCCCGTGGCCTGGGCAGTCCAAAAAGGGGGGATTTACAGGGGGGTTATTTGTCGTGGGCCACCCGGGGAATTTGGTTGTAGAACCACGGCCCTATTCCGCTGGGGACGGGACTTGGGGCACATGGTGGAAACCCTCCTTGGAGGTGAGGGGGGCCCCAGGGCGGTGTGTTGGGATGGATGGATGTAGTGAGGGGTGGTGGGTACAAGTACTTACTGTGCGCTGTCCTCCCCGTGCGGGTGACAGGCTTGGCTCCCGGGGGGTTTTTTGCGACGCTGCAAGTAAAAATTTTCAGGCAGTGTGAGCTTATGGGTACTTTCTTGCTTTTCCAAACATGTACAACATTAATTCTTTTCTTTCGGTTCTTAAAGTCCACTTAAAAAATCCGGGTTTCTCCAACTGTGCAGCTCAGGTGCTTTTCGTGTTGCTTCCTCAAAGTCCTTTAGGCCCTTTTCTTTATGAACTAGCCCCCATCATGGGTTTTTTGGCTGGCCGGGCTCGGATAGGGTGAAAGTTTTTCCCTTAAAGTAGGGTCACTTCCTATTTGCAATGTGTTCCTCTCCGTGTGGTAAGTTGGTTTCAGCCTAAAAATCCTGCCCCCCACCGGTGTGCCCCCTGAAGGGTGTAGAATCCCCCAAAAAACTTTTAAAACGGTTTTGGTGTTGGCTAGCCCTCCGTGTCCGGGCAGTCTTGGGACACCAGGCCTTCTTTTGTCCCTATCTAAGGGTTCTCTGCCAGCCGGGTTAGGGGGCGGGCCCCGTTTCCAAAAACCCCTTTCTGTGGGTCTCTTTCCGTTTTTCCCCTTCCCCCTTAATCCAGGCTGTGGAGCGGGTTTCTCTCCAGGGGCTCCCAGGGAGCTCGAAACTTATAAATGTCTCCTGTTCATTCTGCTGTTCTCCCCCTCACTAACTAATCCCCGTGTGTTCCTGGGGTTTTGTTTTGTTTCTCCTCCACTTTGAGGCCCCCCCACTTCCCCCACTGTGGAACCCTGCCACCCCTTTTCCCCCCCTAGAGCCTAGGGTAGGGTCGGGGGTTTGTGTGGTGTGGGTATGTTTTAAAACCCTTCTTTTCCCGGGTGATTCCCCTTTTTGGGCCCCCTGGGGCGGGGGCCAAGGGGCCGTGTGGGGGTTCAGAGATGAGGAGGAGAGTGGGGGGTGCAGAATGTGGAGGGCTTTGTGGGTGGATGATAATTTTATATTGTAATTTACGGTTTTGGGAACGAGTGAATGGGTTGCCCAGGATAGGGGATCGGGAAACGGTTGGAGAGGGAAAAATGATCGGCTGCTGATTCAGGAAAGATTTTGGAGAGGAAGAGTTTTGTAAGAGAGAGACGATTAATAGAGAATTGCAGTAATCAGGCGAGAAAAAAAAAAGGGAAAGTTAGGAGTTTTTGAGAATCAAAAAAAGAAATTAAAAATTTAGGGATGTCTTTTAGGGTAGGTGAGATGGCGACGAAAAGGGCTGGATTGGGGAGAAAGGGGAGATTGGGTCAAAAAGTCCCCAAGGGTGGGGTTTTTGTGGAGGAGTAAGGAGAACCCAAAAGAAAAGCCAAATTAGGTTTCGGAAGATTAAAAAATGGAGATGTGGACCCAGGGTCTTGGTGTCACTGTGTCATCATGACCCCGGGTGGTGGGGTCA
>JARQOC010000009.1:40133983-40196691 GCA_033576535.1 Allobates femoralis
CCTGTCTCACCTGTCTCACCTGCCTGCACCTGTCTCTTTTGTCTTCACCTGCCTGCACCTGTCTCACCTGCCTGCACCTCTTTTGTCTTCACCTGCCTGCACCTGTCTCTTTTGTCTTCACCTGCCTGCACCTGTCTCTTTTGTCTTCACCTGCCTGCACCTGTCTCTTTTGTCTTCACCTGCCTGCACCTGTCTCTTTTGTCTTCACCTGCCTGCACCTATCTCTTTTGTCTCCACCTGCCTGCACCTGTCTCACCTGCCTGCACCTGTCTCTTTTGTCTTCACCTGCCTGCACCTGTCTCACCTGCCTGCACCTGTCTCACCTGCCTGCACCTGTCTCTTTTGTCTTCACCTGCCTGCACCTGCCTCTTTTGTCTTCACCTGCCTGCACCTGTCTCACCTGCCTGCACCTGTCTCACCTGCCTGCACCTGTCTCACCTGCCTGCACCTGTCTCACCTGCCTGCACCTGTCTCACCTGTCTGCACCTGTCTCACCTGTCTGCACCTGTCTCACCTGTCTGCACCTGTCTGCACCTGTCTCACCTGTCTGCACCTGTCTCACCTGTCTCACCTGCCTGCACCTGTCTCTTTTGTCTTCACCTGCCTGCACCTATCTCTGTTGTCTTCACCTGCCTGCACCTGTCTCTTTTGTCTTCACCTGCCTGCACCTGTCTCTTTTGTCTTCACCTGCCTGCACCTGTCTCACCTGCCTGCACCCTCCTGCTCCTGTCTACACTTGTCTCTTCTCAGGCTTCATAACCCGGAACTTTCTGAGCCCAGGACTCGGCCACTTACATTCCAGGGCTGAGGAGGAATCAGAAAAAAACCCACAAGAAATAACATTCATTAGTACTGGAATTTATAAATCAAAAGCAAAGAACCAGTCTCCATAGAAACCCCCGATTGTGAGTAACCTGGGCCGGCGAGATCCCTCCGGAGTGCGGCATCCTGGGTCTATTCTGGGACCGAACGACCCCGACATCTTCATTCCTCCGTTATTGCATTGTGCGCACAGGCGTCTCATGTCACACAATCGCACTAGACGTAAAAAGACAAAAGCATTCGTTATTATATAAAAATAAATCACATATTAATTAGTAAAAAGTAACACTCACTGCAGAGGTAAAAGGTCGCGGTGCCCATAGCAACGACTGATTATATATAACGCAGGTCTGACCTCTGCCGTAATCAGCTTGTGGGAACCGCGCAGGTTACAATCCACAAACATTATTAATTAGAATCCACTGTTATTGTGAATTAAGGCTGGGAAGCCGGTAATGAGGCCCGCGTAGTGCTCGAGTGCCGCACCGCACTTCTGGACGCTTCTACAATAGCTGGAGGTGTAAGAGCTTGTGCCCACAGTGCAGATTTGTCCAATCCACAGCCCAGCAAAGGCTATGGGTTTTTGGAAGTGTCGCGCCCACGCTGCTAATTTTTAACCTGCGTAAATGGGGGAGATTTTGCTGCGTGAAAATCTTCAGTAAAACAATCATTGCTGAGGATTTCCAGCCATTTCTTGAAGTCCAAACACCGCACCAAATACGCAGTGTTGGCATTCGCCCTTCTTCAGTGCATATTTTTGCAAAAAAGTGCAAATTTTCATCTACTAAAATCTGCACCGACATTTGGATTTGGTGCAGAAATATTCTGCGGCCTACGGCAGACAAAGTGCATTTTTGGTGCAGATTTAGGCCATGCTTTTTTCTTAATGAAGCTGGAAGGACTGAAAAAGCGCAGGAAATCTGCCCCAAGAATTGACAAGCTGCAGATTATTTTCTGCAAGAAAATAAAACAACAACAAGGTGCACAACCCTTTAGAAGTCTCATTGACTTTTCTAGCATTAGGATAGGCATATACCGGTAGATATGTAACAAAACTGCAGCAGATCTACAGCGTGGGCACATACCCCTAGACCGACGATTATTTGCATTTCACAAAAATTTAGATAAAACTGCAGGAAAAAAAAAAAAAAAAAAAAAAAAAAAGGACGTGTTTGCATCTTTACTGAGGTTTTCTCCATGATTATCAGTGTAAATCTCTGTAAGACAAGTGTCCTGCAAAGATGTGAGTGACACGGGGTCCCCAGCATTATAGAGGTACGTGCACACAGACACATTCTGCTCCAAAAATACAACAAAAAACACCATGCACCCATGTATTTATCATAAAACAAAGCACTTTAGAGGCTTAGATGTTTACATTATGAACCTGCACAAACTGTCATCGGGGAGGAGAATCAGTCACATCAATCCACTGCAGTGCTGCAGTTTTTTTACACATATTCTGCCACCCATATTGAGATTTATTAATATCACTCTATGGACCTTCAGAAATTCACACGTGCTGCAGAAGGACCTGTGTGATGTCAGGAACATGTGATCATAATGGGCGGAGCTAAGCAGTCCTGACATGAAGGAACTATAGGCTTAGCTCCGCCCATTATGGTCACATGGTCGTGACATCACACAGGTCCTTCTGCAGCATGTGTGAATTTCTGAAGGTCCTTAAGTAATGTTAATACATTACAATTTGGGGTGGCATAAATATGTTTAAAAAAATGCAGGACTGCAGTGGATTGATGTGGCAGATCCCAGCTGACGTCTCCACCATGATGACAGGTACCGAATGCAAACACATCTAAAGGGCTTTTTTTTTATGATAAATACATTGATTTGTTGTATTAAACCAGGTCAGTGATACACAATGTGTGATCTAAATAACATCGGGGGCGGCTTAAACACAAAAAGACACAACAGGTTCCCTTTAAAGTTGTATTTTCAATAGAATTTGTAGGATCAATCCTCCTAAGCCGTCTATACGGCCATGTAGGGCATAGACAGCTGAATAATATGACACCTTGATGTCTGCAATCCAAATGTTTTAGTCCAGAGAAATCCACGTTATTCTTAAATATGTAAATGAGCTGTTACGATCTATAGGCGGGGCACAGATCTCCCAGAGACTCTGTGTAACCGCTGCGCGGCCCAGCGCCTCCGCCCTGCACCCTGTCCTTCCCTCTTCTCGTGCAGTTACCCTTCCTTCTCGGTTCCGGGGTCGGGGTCCCAGGTTACAGGCCGTCCGCAGGCGATCTCGGGGCTCCAGGGTGCTTCATCGCACACCTGCTGCTCAGATCGTCGCTCCCTGACTGCTGCCAGTTCTGCTTCCTCTCTGTGTGTTCACTAGGGGGCGGGGCCGCCCTCTCTGTTACCTTTATAGGGCCAGCTGGCCAATTAGTCTGCCCCACCTTCCGGCCAATCCCTGTAGGGCAGCAGATATATAAAGTGTGCACTTGCTTCTGGACCTTGCCGGGGCAACTTCATTCATCCCGAGGTTGCCGGTCCTGGTCCTGTTATGTGCTGTTATTCTGCAGTGTTTAACACTCATCTGTTTTTGTTGCAGTGTCGCTGTTCTGCCTCCGTGCTGCTCTGTGCTGCTCCGTGCTACTCCGTGCGGCGCTTCTACCATTCCTTCAGACCGTCCTTGTGAGGTTTCTCAGGTCTCTCCCCGGACCAGACTCCATGGTGATCGCAAGTCTCCGTGCTGTTCCTGTGCAGTTCCTCCGCCGCTTATCCGGACCGTCCTGGTGTTGGTTCTCTAGCCTTCCTCCTGGCCGGCTTCCATAGTGTTCTACAGTTTTCTACTTTCGTAGTTTTTTTGGTTTTGTGCATTCTGTGTTGTTCCTCTGTTTTCGTTTACCGCCTGGGGTCGGTTTAACACGGGTTATTCCGCTCACAGACCTTCCGGAGCTCCGTGGTGGGAGCAAATCCCTGTACAGGGGTCAAGGCCTTCCCGGGCGTCTCCGGAGGAAGGAACTGTGAGGGGGCCCTGTGGCCTTTCCCTAGGGGTAGACTCCTTGTATCAATAAAACCCTTTATGCAATACAGATTCTAGTCCGGCTCTCTCTCTCTCTCTCTACCCTGGTATCAGCATCCGCTCCGGCAGCGGTCCAGCGGGTTCACGTCTCGTCCGCCCCTGGGGCGTGACACTCCGCCTCCAGAGATTATTGTAAATGACAGGTGGCGTTACCAGGGGCAGATCTACTATAAGGAGACATGAACTGTCTGCCTCAGGCGGCAACCCCTGCTAGTAGACAGGGGGCGCATCCACAGGGGCACCTGGTGGTAGCGCGGACCCAGGGGTGTAACTACAACAGGTGCAGGGGTTGCGATCACACCCGGGCCCCAGAGCTTAGGGGGCCCCAAAAGTCCATTTGGCCTACAGAAAAAGACTATTGCTGTTAAAGATTTGTAATAATTGGGGGCCCCGTTAAAGCTTTCGCATCGGGGCCCATGAGCTTCAAGTTGCCCCAGTGTGCGGCCCCCTGCAGATGCCGATCTCGCTCCTTTAGTCCTGGTTGCCGATGGCCACATTCTTCTGGGTCCCAACCGCTGCTCTACGAGTCTGACGCTCAGCGCGGCGGGGACCGGGAGCGATGACGTCATCACTGAGCGCCATGCCGTGCTGAGACTCAGAGAGGACGGGAAAACATGGAAGAGAGGAGACCAGGAGCAGCCAGTGAAGACTGAGGAGAGAGAGGTGAGTATTTACCTTTTTTTTCCTAAACAGTGAGTACAGTGGTGGGATACCGTTGAGCACTATGTGATGTGCATAAATAATATATGACTTTGGAGGTGTATTATACTATGGTATATGGAGGAGATTGGGGATGTATTATACTATATGGAGGAGTTTGGGGTGCATTATTCTATATGGAGGACTATGGGGGGTGTATTGTACTATATGGAGGACTACAAGAGTGTATTGTACTATATGGCAGACTTTGAGGCTACAATAATATATTGAGGACTGTGGGGGTGCATTATTCAATATGGAGGACTATGGGGGTGTAATATACTATAAAGATTACTTTGGAGGTACACAATACTATATGGAGAGCTATGGGGTGCAATATGCTATATGGAGGACTGTGGGGTGCATTATATTATATGGAGGACTGTAAGGGTTAATTATTCTATATAGAGGTGTGTGGGAGTGCAGTATGCTATTTGGACTACTATAGAGTGCAATATACTATATGGAGGACTGTGGGGGTGCATTATTCTATATGGAGGACTGTGGGGGTGCATTATATTATATGGAGGACTACACTGTGTGCAGAATTATTAGGCAAGTTGCATTTTAGAGGATTATTTTTATTATTGATCAACAACTCTGTTCTCAATCACCCAAAAGACTCATAAATATCAAAGCTTAATATTTTTGGAAGTTGGAGGTTTTTCTTAGATTTGGCTCTTAGGAGGAATCTGTGTGTGCAGGTAACTATTACTGTGCAGAATTATTAGGCAACTTAATAAAAACCAAATCTATTCCCATCTCACTTGTCTATTTTCACCAGGTAACCAATATAACTGCACAAAATGTAGAAATAAACATTTCTGACATGCAAAAACAAAACCCCCCAAAAATGAGTGCCCCATATCGCCCCCTTTCTTTATGATGACACTCAGCAGCTTCCATACATAGATTGTGTCAGCTGCTTGATCTGGTTACGATCCACATTGTGTGCAGCAGCCACCACAGCCTCCAGACACTGTCCCCAGAGGTGTACTGTTTTCCCTCCAGACACTGTCCCCAGAGGTGTACTGTTTTCCCTCCAGACACTGTCCCCAGAGGTGTACTGTTTTCCCTCCAGACACTGTCCCCAGAGGTGTACTGTTTTCCCTCCAGACACTGTCCCCAGAGGTGTACTATTTTCCCTCCCTGTAGATCTCACATTTTAGGAGGGACCACAGGTTCTCTATGGGGTTCAGATCAGGTGAACAAGGGGTCCATGTCATTATGTGTTCTTCTTTTAGACCTTTACTGGCCAGCCACGCTGTGGAGTACTTGGATGCATGTGATGGAGCATTGTCCTGCATGAAAATCATGTTTTTCTTGAACGATCCCGACTTCTTCCTGTACCACTGCTTGAAGAAGTGTCTTCCAGAAACTGGCAGTAGGTCCAGGAGTTGAGCTTCTCTCCATCCTCAACCTGAAAAGGTCCCACAAGTTTGATGATCCCAGCCCATCCCAGTCCCCCACCTCCACCTTGCTGGTGTCTGAGTCGGAGTGGAGCTCTCTGCCCTTTACTGATCCAGCCTCTGCCCATCCATCTGGCCATCAAGAGTCACTCTCATTTCATCAGTCCATAAAACCTTTGAACAATCAGTCTTCAGATATGTCTTGGCCCAGTCTTGACGTTTTATCTTATGTTTCTTGTTCAGAGGTGGTGGTTTTTCAGCCTTCCTTACCTTGGCCATGTCCCTGAGTATGGCACCTTGTGCTTTCTGATACTCCAGTAACGTTGCAGATCTGAAATATGGCAAAACTGGTGGCAAATGGCATCTTGGCAGCTTCATGCTTGATTTTCCTCAATTCATGGGCAGTTATTTTGCACCTTTTTTGCCCTCACGCTTCTTGCGACCCTGTTGGCTATTTGCCATGAAACGCTTGATTGTTCGGTGATCGCTTGAAAAGTTTGGCAATTTCCAGACTGCTGCCTCCCTCTGCAAGATGTCTCACAATTGTGGACTTTTCAGAGCCGTCACATCTCTCTTCTGACCCATTTCGCCTAAGGCTGGCTTCACACTGCGGGTCCCCAGCCGAACCAAGGCTGTCAGTGTAAACTGGACAGCCTCGGACCAGATTTTGGCCCAATAGCAGCCTATGGGGCCGGATAGAAACCGGATGGCAGCTCTCTGACATCCGGTTTCTATCTGTCCGGGACAATCCGGAAGAATTCAGTATTCTCCCATGGACACAAAAACGTTGCATGCAGCGTTTTTGTGTCCAAGAGGAGAATAACTCCTCTAATTGGCAATTCTCGGATTGTCCCAGATTTGCCCGGATCCTCCCGGATCCGGGGCAATCTGGCGCCTCCTAACATGGGAGCCTATGGGGCCGGATTGCCCCGGTCCGGGAGGATCCGGGAACCGGACCCCTGCGGCTGCACGCCGCAGTTGTTTTAGGACCGCGGCTAGCTCCCTGCGAGCCGCAGTCCTGATTCATCAGTGGTGGCAGCTGCCCTCTGATTCTGTGTGCTGATCCGATCCGGGGCTGTCAGATTCATCCTGACAGCCTTGGATCGGATCTGACCAGCAGTGTGAAGTCAACCTAAGGAAAGGCATTTGCCTAATAATTAAGCACACCTTATATAGGGTGATGATGTCATTACACCACACCCCTCCTCATTACAGAGATGCCATCACCTGATTTACTTCATTGGTAGTTGGCTCTCAGCCTATACAGCCTGGAGGAGGACAACATGGATAAAAAGGATCATGTGATCACAATACTCATCTGCCTAATAATTTTGCATACAGTGTAAGGGGTGCATTATATATGGAGGAATTTGGGGGTGCAATATACTAAGTGGAAGACTATGGGGGTGCATAATATTATATTGAGCCAATTATACTACATGGAA
Source organism: Allobates femoralis (assembly GCA_033576535.1). Classification (NCBI taxonomy): domain Eukaryota; kingdom Metazoa; phylum Chordata; class Amphibia; order Anura; family Aromobatidae; genus Allobates; species Allobates femoralis. The sequence continues at coordinate 40,141,411 of JARQOC010000009.1, forward strand.
GGCTACAAGGGAGCCTATATACTTTATGAAGGGCTATTTAAGGGCTGTGTTGGTAGCCATTATACTACATGGAGGGCTGGGCGGGGGTCATAGTTGGGGATCATACTGTACTGGGGTAATTGAAGGAGGTACAGTAGGGTCATCATACTGTGCGTGTGGAGGAATCATACAGTGTTTGTGGGGCACTTTTGTTGGCATCACACTTTATAAGGGCAATGGAAGGGGAATCTAGGGGCTACAGTAGGAGGAAAATTACTTTGTAAAGGCTGAAATGTTGTGAGAGATGCATCTATGTGACCCAGCCAAATATTCTTTTTTTTTGGGGGGGGGCCCCAATTAGAACGTCTGCTCTGGGGCTCCATAATTTCTATGATGCAGGATGCATTGTCCCTCTGCTGCTGGACTGATTGGCCATAATTACACACCAGGTCCAGTGTCGCCCCTCGCTACATACAGGCATCCAGCCAGGTTTCTCCTCAGCAGCAGTTGGTTGGTGGAGCTCTTCCCCCTTCCGGCTCCCATATCCCTTGCTCAACGCTGTTATTAATTCCAGACAGTGTGCGGCACTTGTGATTGGCTAAGTAATTCGGGAGGAGGCGTGGTCTATCGGAGGAGAAGCGCCATTTTACCAGCTTAGTGCAGTGGCGGCTTGTTGATGGTCAGACTGCAGGTCGTTACTTGTGGTGTGTGGACGGTGCTGCATGGTGACATGTCTGACTAGTCAGTGCCAGGCAGCGGTCCAGAGTTCTGTAGGTGTGAGCCAGAGGTTGACAATCAGTGCTGCCTCCTGAGCTATAAGGATACAGGACTGTGTCTGCCACAGCACCACAGCTCTGCCAGTCATCATTATGTGTCTGTATGTTTGTGCCAAGCCGCCATTGCCATTAATGATCCTCGTTCTGGATTCTTTGTGTGGTTCTTGTATGTGCATGTGATGGCGCTGACGACTGAAGAAATAAATTACTAGCGGGGGGGGGGGGGGGGGGGGGCGGCGCCATTTTGCAGTTCGCCTCAGGCAGCAGAGAATCTAGGTTCCCCCCGGGCGTTACCAGTGTGAGACATGTAGATCCAGAGAGCAGACTGTCAGTCATTACATGTCTCACACTGGTATCGCCACCTTGTCATTTATAATAACCTCTGGAGGCGGAGTCTCTGGGTGATCTGTGCCCCGCCTAGAGATCTTAACAGCTCATTTACATATTAAGAAAATGTGGATTTCTCAGAATAAAACATCGGATTGCAGATATCAAAAGTATAATTTTCTTCCACCTCCGGGGACCTATGTGCCCATATAGACAGCTCAGGAGGTGAACCCTACTGACACATTCCCTTTAAGGCGAGGCCGGACAGTGCAGCTTTGATTTGTCCAGAAAACATTGTTTTGCATAACGAGCCTGGTGATGACGGGGCATTTATTACTGTGCGCTGTGCAGCAAGGTAATCACCACAGCTGTTCCTTGTTGAATAAATTAGCCTATTAAATATTAGCCATGTGGTCAAAAAAATGAACGAGGCGCAACCGTGCAAACACTGAATGAAGTTATTGGACTCATCAAAACTGTGAGCTGCCCTCGATGCCCCCCCCCCCCCATTCTAATGCTGTTCTAATTAGCAAAAAAAAAAAACAAAATTTGACTTTTTACGCTTTTCTCATCACTTGTTGACAAAAAAATGCTCAGCGGAAGGATCAGAGCCGCCCTCCGCCCCAGAGCTTATATCATTCACCAGGGGCAGGAATACAATTGTACGATGAATCTACGGCGCTCATTTGGCATTTGTGACAATTACGGTATATAAGACTATGAGCCGACACCGAGTATTTGGTGCAGATTTCTCAAAAAATGCCCTGAAAATGCAGAGCGGAGCTGGAGGATATTGGCTGTGTAAATGGCGCAGGGTCGTGCCTGTGGATTTCTTCATGCATTGTAATGGATGGGAGAGCTGCAGAAATGCTGAAAAATCTGCTGTGAGAACTAACATTATGCAGATTTTTTCCACAGCAAAATCCGACCTGTAGAACGCAGCGGAGGCACAACCCTGCAGAATTCCCATAGACTTTGCTGGTTTGCGGATGTTACCCCTCTTCTGCTGCAAAATCCATAGTGTGGGCACAAGACGATGCCAACTAATAAACCCATCACATTTTACTGCATGATTCTTTAGAGCGGGGGGACCTCGAGGGTCGCACACGGTGCAGGTTCAGGATTTCCTTAGCATTGCGCAGGTGATAATTCCAATACTAAGGAAATCCTGAAATCATGACCTGTTGGCAGCCCTCGAGCACTGTGGCGATTCCTATCCTTGCTCTAGACCTCGGTGTACAATGTGGTGCCCATGGGGATTATTTAAGGTTTCTGTTGTCTTTTTTTGCCTCCACATGTTGCTATAAAGCTTAGGGGCATTATGTAATAGATTCATTGCCTGTAATTATTTCTTGGGGGGGGGCAGTGTGTTGATCTCAATGGCGAACCTCAGAATGGGCGCCCGTCCCCTCAGAAGATGTTCGTATGTTAATCTGAAGAGGTTCACGTCTCATTATTATTGCCACTTTTTAGTTTCTGTAGGACACCTGCAAATCCTACAGCAAGTGCAGGTAAAGTAACAATGTAACGCAGCCGATCTGTATGTGCGGAGGGGAAACGCTCATCTTATGTCCCGTCCTGATAGAAATATTGGATGGACCACTCAAAAATGGAATCAATGATCGTAAAACAGTCTAAAAGGCAGATCACGGCCCATCCTGTCCCCGGCTCACAGGTTACGTTCACATGTTGCATTTTTGCAGATTAAAAGCTGCTTTTTCCAGCAAATCGTCAGATTCCAGAACTCTCCGGCACAACACGGATTTAAATGGAACCTGCTGCGTTTTGGACAGAAGCAGCGTCAATTCTTTAAGTGTTTTTTCACCGTTGAAAGAAACGAGAAAGTGCAAAAATGCAACAGTTGGGTTATTGCTGATTTTGCTGTAAATGACACCAAAAACGCAGCAGACCCCGCTTTTTGGAATCTGCTTTTTTTACCGCCAAGAGCTCAGGTTTTGGCTGCAGAATATATGCACCATGTGAACACGGCCTTCCTCCCAGTGATGAGTTGTGCGGGACACAGATATACAGGATCGGAGTTCAGGAATGGTTCATCCATCATACAGTCTCATAGATACAATGTGACACCTCTGTGATCTAATTACCCAGATCCTCACTGATGAAGGATTTATCTAATTAGCCTGCGCTCCCCTGCCCGGACCATTATATCACCGGGGCTCGTACCATCGTGTGTCCAGAGCGGTGACCTCTCCGCCAGATGTGACAAGTCACCGCTGACTCTGTCCGGGGTGTGTGTCCACGTGATCACTTCACCTGTATAGACTGAGGGACAGGACGGACACAGCCCTGCTGCAAACAATATTCAGTCACCACCAGCGAGAGGAACGTCTGACCAGATAGGGGTGAACTGAAGCCCCCACACACATTAGGGTAGTGTTGGCTGAAACCGCCAAAATCCACAGGTCCGGCCGATGGTCTAATGTTTACATTGATTTTTAGTGGAGATATCAATCCAGCATGTCTGATATCTGGACTGCAGATCATATTGTCTCCAAGAGATAAGCCATCGCCAAACAAGTCTGGAAACAACACAGGAGCGTGCGGCCAAATGAGCGACAATCCAGAGTTCAGCCAAGTCATCCAGTGCATATGACGGCCTTTAAAGCGTAGCTGCTGTTTATATTTCTATTTAATGATAATAATATTTATTTAATAATAATGTAGAGCAAGTGATTATAATAAACTTTCTAATATACTTCATAAGAAAATTCTGCCTGAAAACCATTCATAAACCTTCCACAAGGTGTCCCCACTAGACTGTGTGTGAAGCAGACATATGTTCATTCTCAGTCAGATCCGTCTTCACACTGAATACGGGTATGTAACCATATAAGGGAAAGGGGCATGGCCTACACTGCTGACTGCAGCTCATGAGGAAACAATGCATCATATAATTTAAGGCTACAGCACAGTTGCTGAGCAATGTCAGAATCTCTGCCAACTCCTCTGATCTGGCTCCACACAGCTCAGTCACGATCTGCTGTCACATTGCACTGCTCCCTATCAGCTGGCCATGCCATAAAATGCAGTTTTTAAAAGAGCATAGAAAAATATCGGAAAATAAGTCATATGGCACAAAAAAAATCATTATCTTAGCTGCTGTGTGACCCGTCATTAACAACCAGTGCAGGATTGGGTTGGTTTGTTTTATTTTTTTTTCAATGAAATGACGATGTTTCCATTTTAAAACCTCAGTCAGATATCCCTTTATCACATGTTCTCTGGGTGTTTTCCATTATGATCAGTGTGTGGTTCACATGTTTATGATTTTATCTGCAAAAAAAATAAAAATTACAAAGATATGTCCAATATTGATCTGCATCATGGATCCAGATCACCCTTGAAAATCCTGGACCCCATAAAGTGCAGCAGATTATCTGATCATAAGATAATTGGATGATAAGAACCGGCACAGACCTCACCCTGATGAATGGGGGAGGGCGTTTTTCGGAATGTGGCCACCAAGATGGAAGCGAAGACACCGCGACAGGCCTCGCCTGCAGGGGGCGATACCCACAATGCATCAGCTGGGGTCGTGTCTGACGTCTGCCCCCCCGGTGTGCACTCAGTGAGCCAACCTGTGTGGTACTGACTGACCACTAATAATCCACTGCCGCCATCCTGGAAGATAAACCCCTGTCTGCACTGGGGGAGCCAGACACCACTGTGGGGGCACCATGCTGGCATTATTTGGGGGGACACATTGATTTTGAGGGACTGAGCTTTATGAATTGGAGGACACTGCCATCATTATTTGGGGTCACTGATTACAGCGGTCACTGTCAGGGCAATGTCTGCTCACAATTATTTTGAGGGTCACCATGTGCAGCTCTATTATTTCTGGGGATTACAAGATATGTGGCAATAATTGGGGTGATGGGGGGGGAGAGACAGCGCACGGGGGGGTGGAGAGACAGCGCACGGGGGGTGGAGAGACAGCGCACGGGGGGTGGAGAGACAGCGCACGGGGGGTGGAGAGACAGCGCACGGGGGGTGGAGAGACAGCGCACGGGGGGGTGGAGAGACAGCGCACGGGGGGGTGGAGAGAAGGACAGCGCACGGGGGGGTGGAGAGACAGCGCACGGGGGGTGGAAGAGACAGCGCACGGGGGGCGGGGTGGAGAGACAGCGCACGGGGGGTGGAGAGACAGCGCACGGGGGGGGGGGTGGGAGAGACAGCGCACGGGGGGGTGGAGAGACAGCGCACGGGGGGGGTGGAGAGACAGCGCACGGGGGGGTGGAGAGACAGCGCACGGGGGGGTGGAGAGACAGCGCACACGGGGGGGTGGAGAGACAGCGCACGGGGGGGTGGAGAGACAGCGCACGGGGGGGTGGAGAGACAGCGCACGGGGGGGTGGAGAGACAGCGCACGGGGGGGTGGAGAGACAGCGCACGGGGGGGTGGAGAGACAGCGCACGGGGGGGTGGAGAGACACGGCACAGGGGGGGTGGAGAGACAGCGCACGGGGGGGTGGAGAGACAGCGCACGGGGGGGTGGAGAGGAAGACAGCGCACGGGGGGGGTGGAGAGACAGCGCACGCGGGGGGTGGAGAGACAGCGCACGGGGGGGTGGAGAGACAGCGCACGGGGGGGTGGAGAGACAGCGCACGGGGGGGTGGAGAGACAGCGCACGGGGGGGTGGAGAGACAGCGCACGGGGGGGTGGAGAGACAGCGCACGGGGGGGTGGAGAGACAGCGCACGGGGGGGTGGAGAGACAGCGCACGGGGGGTGGAGAGACAGCGCACGGGGGGGTGGAGAGACAGCGCACGGGGGGGTGGAGAGACAGCGCACGGGGGGGTGGAGAGACAGCGCACGGGGGGGTGGAGAGACAGCGCACGGGGGGGTGGAGAGACAGCGCACGGGGGGGTGGAGAGACAGCGCACGGGGGGGTGGAGAGACAGCGCACGGGGGGGTGGAGAGACAGCGCACGGGGGGGTGGAGAGACAGCGCACGGGGGGGTGGAGAGACAGCGCACGGGGGGGTGGAGAGACAGCGCACGGGGGGGTGGAGAGACAGCGCACGGGGGGGTGGAGAGACAGCGCACGGGGGGGTGGAGAGACAGCGCACGGGGGGGTGGAGAGACAGCGCACGGGGGGTGGAGAGACAGCGCACGGGGGGGTGGAGAGACAGCGCACGGGGGGGTGGAGAGACAGCGCACGGGGGGGTGGAGAGACAGCGCACGGGGGGGTGGAGAGACAGCGCACGGGGGGGTGGAGAGACAGCGCACGGGGGGGTGGAGAGACAGCGCACGGGGGGTGGAGAGACAGCGCACGGGGGGGTGGAGAGACAGCGCACGGGGGGGTGGAGAGACAGCGCACGGGGGGGTGGAGAGACAGCGCACGGGGGGGTGGAGAGACAGCGCACGGGGGGGTGGAGAGACAGCGCACGGGGGGGTGGAGAGACAGCGCACGGGGGGGTGGAGAGACAGCGCACGGGGGGGTGGAGAGACAGCGCACGGGGGGGTGGAGAGACAGCGCACGGGGGGGTGGAGAGACAGCGCACGGGGGGGTGGGAGAGACAGCGCACGGGGGGGTGGAGAGACAGCGCACGGGGGGGTGGAGAGACAGCGCACGGGGGGTGGAGAGACAGCGCAACAGCGGGGGGGTGGAGAGACAGCGCACGGGGGGGTGGAGAGACAGCGCACGGGGGGGTGGGAGACAGCGCACGGGGGGGTAGAAGGGGAGAGACAGCGCACGGGGGGGTGGAGAGACAGCGCACGGGGGGGTGGAGAGACAGCGCACGGGGGGGTGGAGAGACAGCGCACGGGGGGGTGGAGAGACAGCGCACGGGGGGGTGGAGAGACAGCGCACGGGGGGGTGGAGAGACAGCGCACGGGGGGGTGGAGAGACAGCGCACGGGGGGGTGGAGAGACAGCGCACGGGGGGGTGGAGAGACAGCGCACGGGGGGTGGGAGAGACAGCGCACGGGGGGGTGGAGAGACAGCGCACGGGGGTGGAGAGACAGCGCACGGGGGGAGAGCAGCGCACGGGGTGGAGAGACAGCGCACGGGGGTGGAGAGACAGCGCACGGGGGTGGAGAGACAGCGCACGGGGGTGGAGAGACAGCGCACGGGGGTGGAGAGACAGCGCACGGGGGTGGAGAGACAGCGCACGGGGTGGAGAGACAGCGCACGGGGTGGAGAGACAGCGCACGGGGGTGGAGAGACAGCGCACGGGGGTGGAGAGACAGCGCACGGGGGTGGAGAGACAGCGCACGGGGGTGGAGAGACAGCGCACGGGGGTGGAGAGAGCAGCGCACGGGGGTGGAGAGACAGCGCCTGAGAGACGGAGGGTGGAGAGACAGCGCACGGGGGTGGAGAGACAGCGCACGGGGGTGGAGAGACAGCGCACGGGGGTGGAGAGACAGCGCACGGGGGTGGAGAGACAGCACATAGGGGGATGATGAGCAGCAGTGACTGCCATGCCACAGCCCCTCCACCCCGTGCAGCAGCAGCGGCTCCCCTCGCCCTCCTCAGTGGCGCAGTGGTTTGTAGTGGAAGTAGTTGGACCATCCATCAGTCCGCCCCACACCACTGCCCCACATCACTCCGCCCATCACTCTACCCCACGCCTCTCCTGCACGTCTCCCGCGCGCTCCGCCCCACATCTCCCATTTTATCAGAACTTGGTAAAATTAGTATCGGAGACTTTTTAAACGGGATTCAGAGGTAAGCATTCTGACTAATTGGGGGCTATCACTTTTTACAGGGTAATGACCCCCCCCAAAAAAAAAAAGAAGGCCCCTTTCATTCGTGTGCTGTGTGACGTCCGGGCAGTGTGTCTTTATATACTCACCGGTCTCCGGCGCTGCCGCTCTTCTCTCTTCCGGGGCTGCAGTTGGACTCAGAGCAGTGAATATTCATGAGTTAATGAGCCCCGGGGGCGAGTGTGACCGCAGCTTCGCCTCATGTATGAAGCTCTATTTATTTATACTGCAATATCGCAGCTCCGGTCCGTGCAGACAGATGTCATCCGTGTTCGGGCCGTGTTTGGCACGGACCCATTGACCTGAATGGGCATCAGCACAGACCCAAAAACATACATGTGTGGAGCACACGGAGATACAGTCTGTGCGGAAACATGGACATGTAACAAAACCATTTAATAACAAGTGTATACATGTGTCTGTGTCTCCAGCATGTGGCTACATGGATGGCACACGTACCAGAGCCACGAACACGTGAATGAGGTCCTACACATGGGATAACGTGGTGATTGCAGGACCGGAATAAGGGGTCCGATAACCGGAGAGAAGGGCAGCCCCGTCCTCACAGCGGCCTCTGCTCCATTCATCGTGCCCTCACCTCCTCCATAGACAATACATGGTGCAGGCACCTCCACTACTGTCAGGACAGCGCTGATGTCAGGGGTCCAGAGCCCGGATATTGGGGTCACCAGGGGCCCCAGTGATGAGGAATAACTTGTGTGTTTTGGGTACAATGTGCATGGGATAAAAATGCAGCAGAAAAGCAGCACAAACAAATACGCACAGTGTGCACTTGGCCTTAGCCGCCGTGCCCACAGATTGAGTCTGCACCGAATCCTCATGTCTAGACTGAAGCAGCAAAGTCTATGAGAGCCCAGACGTGTTGTACTTATGCTGCAGTTTATGTTTACTGCCCCAAAATCTGCACAGCCCTTCTGAGGCCCTCATAGACTTCACTGCTGTGCGCACAGCCCTTCTGAGGCCCTCATAGACTTCACTGCTGTGCGCACAGCCCTTCTGAGGCCCTCATAGACTTCACTACTGTGCGCACAGCCCTTCTGAGGCCCTCATAGACTTCACTACTGTGCGCACAGCCCTTCTGAGGCCCTCATAGACTTCACTGCTGTGTGCACAGCCCTTCTGAGGCCCTCATAGACTTCACTGCTGTGTGCACAGCCCTTCTGAGGCCTCATAGACTTCACTGCTGAGTGCACAGCCCTTCTGAGGCCTCATAGACTTCACTGCTGTGTGCACAGCCCTTCTGAGGCCCTCATAGACTTCACTGCTGTGTGCACAGCCCTTCTGAGGCCCTCATAGACTTCACTGCTGTGTGCACAGCCCTTCTGAGGCCCTCATAGACTTCACTGCTGTGTGCACAGCCCTTCTGAGGCCCTCATAGACTTCACTGCTGTGTGCACAGCCCTTCTGAGGCCCTCATAGACTTCACTGCTTCAGAATCTGCATCACACAACACCTGGTGTGCACAGGGCCCTACATGGGGACACGTCAGGAAGGTGCAGAACTTGTCACCATTTCATTCCTCTTGTTCCCTTGATACGTCCTTGTGTAATGGCCACTTTACACCAACTTATCTGTCCAACTTCTGACCAACTTACTGGTTGCAGTGAAATCATGGACACATTGTTACATTGTACAGCCACAAAACTCTACAAATTCTACAAATCTTTTCCCTTTCTGCCATGATTTCATTCCTCCATCTTCTGAGCCTCCCAGCACTGATCCTCCTCCTCTCTGACCCTTATACAGAGGAGGCCCCATACTCTGCAGCTTTCTCATTTCTTACCTCTGGTCACTTTTCTTCTTCTTCATTAGTTTTCTATCTGCTGTGAATTATCCACAGTGAAGTCACTGGACTAAAGAGTGACATGAAGCCAGTGTGAGCTGCAGTCACCAGGTGAAAGCTCTACATACAGGGGGTCACACACCTGAGAACTTCTCTGTGGTTTCTGCTTCTCAGGAGATTTTAGCTCCAAACCAAGGTCATTCCTGACTGCAATCAGCAGAAGCTGCAGTGACAGGTGGAGGAGTGCAGCTCAACTCAAGACATTCAGGCTGCAGTGCCAGATCCGACCACTGGAGGGCAGGCGAGGACCACAGTGAGAATAGGCAAAGCCAAAAGAGCAGGGAGAACTCAACAAAGAGGACAGAGACCTCAGGGGTCTACACCTAGAATAGAGGACTGGGGGGTCTACACCTAGAATAGAGGACTGGGGGGTCTACACCTAGAATAGAGGACTGGGGGGTCTACACCTAGAATAGAGGACTGGGGGGTCTACACCTAGAATAGAGGACTGGGGGGTCTACACCTAGAATAGAGGACTGGGGGGTCTACACCTAGAATAGAGGACTGGGGGGGTCTCATCATGCTGTATACACCTAGAATAGAGGACTGGGGGGTCTCATCATGCTGTATACACCTAGAATAGAGGACTGGGGGGTCTCATCATGCTGTATACACCTAGAATAGAGGACTGGGGGGTCTCATCATGCTGTATACACCTAGAATAGAGGACTGGGGGGTCTCATCATGCTGTATACACCTAGTATAGAGGACTGGGGGGTCTCATCATGCTGTATACACCTAGAATAGAGGACTGGGGGGTCTCATCATGCTGTATACACCTAGAATAGAGGACTGGGGGGTCTCATCACGCTGTATACACCTAGAATAGAGGACTGGGGGGTCTCATCATGCTGTATACACCTAGAATAGAGGACTGGGGGGTCTCATCATGCTGTATACTCCTAGAATAGAGGACTGGGGGGTCTCATCATGCTGTATACACCTAGAATAGAGGACTGGGGGGTCTCATCATGCTGTATACTCCTAGTATAGAGGTCTGGGGGGTCTCCTCATGCTGTATACTCCTAGTATAGAGGTCTGGGGGGTCTCATCATGCTGTATACTCCTAGAATAGAGGACTGGGGGGTCTCATCATGCTGTATACTCCTAGTATAGAGGACTGTGGGGTCTCATCATGCTGTATACTCCTAGAATAGAGGACGGGGGGGTCTCATCATGCTGTATACACCTAGAATAGAGGACTGGGGGGTGTCATCATGCTGTATACTCCTAGTATAGAGGTCTGGGGGGGTCTCATCATGGCGGCTCCTCACGCTGTATACTCCTAGTATAGAGGTCTGGGGGGTCTCATCATGGCGGCTCCTCATGCTGTATACTCCTAGTATAGAGGTCTGGGGGGTCTCATCATGGCGGCTCCTCATGCTGTATACTCCAAGTATAGAGGTCTGGGGGGTCTCATCATGGCGGCTCCTCACGCTGTATACTCCTAGTATAGAGGTCTGGGGGGTCTCATCATGGCGGCTCCTCATGCTGTATACTCCTAGTATAGAGGTCTGGGGGGTCTCATCATGGCGGCTCCTCACGCTGTATACTCCTAGTATAGAGGTCTGGGGGGTCTCATCATGGCGGCTCCTCACGCTGTATACTCCTAGTATAGAGGTCTGGGGGGTCTCATCATGGCGGCTCCTCATGCTGTATACTCCTAGTATAGAGGTCTGGGGGGTCTCATCATGGCGGCTCCTCACGCTGTATACTCCTAGTATAGAGGTCTGGGGGGTCTCATCATGGCGGCTCCTCACGCTGTATACTCCTAGTATAGAGGTCTGGGGGGTCTCATCATGGCGGCTCCTCATGCTGTATACTCCTAGTATAGAGGTCTGGGGGGTCTCATCATGGCGGCTCCTCATGCTGTATACACCTAGAATAGAGGTCTGGGGGGTCTCATCATGGCGGCTCCTCATGCTGTATACACCTAGAATAGAGGTCTGGGGGGTCTCATCATGGCAGCTCCTCATGCTGTATACTCCTAGTATAGAGGTCTGGGGGGTCTCATCATGGCGGCTCCTCATGCTGTATACTCCTAGTATAGAGGTCTGGGGGGTCTCATCATGGTGGCTCCTCATGCTGTATACTCCTAGTATAGAGGTCTGGGGGGTCTCATCATGGCGGCTCCTCATGCTGTATACTCCTAGTATAGAGGTCTGGGGGGTCTCATCATGGCGGCTCCTCATGCTGTATACTCCTAGTATAGAGGTCTGGGGGGTCTCATCATGGCGGCTCCTCATGCTGTATACACCTAGAATAGAGGTCTGGGGGGTCTCATCATGCTGTATACTCCTAGTATAGAGGTCTGGGGGGTCTCATCATGCTGTATACTCCTAGTATAGAGGTCTGGGGGGTCTCATCATGCTGTAGGCACTTCAAGGTGTTGTGCTGGAATGAGAGTAAAAACAGAGCAGAAAAATAATCATGAGACACTGACACAATTCTGTCCATCAGTCTCTTATATGAGGGACAGGGAGAAAAAGTCTGGAGCGTGTCAATTCTTGGAGATTTCCCGCCATTGACTTCCTTAAAGGGGTTGTCCAAAATTCTATAAACATGGCTGATTTCTTTAAAAAACAGCGCCACCCCTGTCTACAGGTTGTGTGTGATATTGCAGCTTAGCGTCATTTAAGTGAATGGGTCGGTGCTGTAATTCCACATATAGACAGGGGTGGCGCTGTTTTTGAAAGAATGCAGTGAAGTTTTATTAATTCTGGACACCCCGTTTAAGAACAATGCACGGCCTAAATCTGCACCAAATCTGCATTGTGTTTTTGGTGAGTTCTTCTGCCAGAAGATGCAGATTTTCTGCAGAAAATACTCAGCATCAGCACACACCTTGGGGTGACCCAGACGGTGGCACAAATCTGTCCATCTGACTCATCTGAGGGACACGGAGGATACTGACACTTTTCACGGGTTGGTGCTAGTGTGACAGGGGGTCTATGTCCTTTACACAGAGCTCAGGGATCATAGTGAAGGGTCACAGTGATCTACTGTCATTAGTGCTAGATCTTGTGGACACGGTGCGTTCTTTGCTTAATTATGCAGATCATATTCTTCATGTCCATCCCGAAGCCTGAAAAGTGGATGAGAGTAAAAATGTGCATAAAAAAAGCCTCAAACTGCACCGCGGGCACAGGCCTGTGAGATGATTTTACTTGTGGGGTCTGTGACTTTAAGGCCGGTTTCACACTTCCGTGTCACCACAGACGTGTGGAACAAGGCCGTTTGGGGGCGGGGCATAGACCCATGTGTCACGGACGTGTGACACGATGGGTGCTGTTAGTGTGCTATCTGTGCATCCACGGATAGCACACTGACAGGCTGTCCTCGCATACTCACCTCCCTCCAGCGCTGACAGCTCCTCTCTCTTCCGGTCCGCTCTTGGACTCAGTGAAATGAATATTCATGAGCCTAATGAGCGGCACCGGATGTGAGAGGAGCTGTCAGCGCTAAAGCAAGTGGAGTATGAAATTCTTTATTTTTAGGGTTGTCACTTTCATCTGTGGTCCGTGCACACAGATGTCACACGTATGACATCTGTGTGCATGGACGTTTCACGGCGAAAGCAGTCCGTGGCTTCACAAAAAAACGGACTTGTTGCCGTGTGGAGCACACGGACATGCATGTGCTCCACACGGAGACACGGTCTGTGCGGAAACACGGAAGTGTGACTTTGCCCATAGGGGAACATGTGTCCCCATATGTCCGTGCCTCCAGCATGTGTCCGCACGGATGTGTGAAACCGGCCTAAGATGATGGCTGTCAGCCCATAAACTCCAACAATCTGTTACTGACCTGATAGGAGCAGCTGCTGCTTCCTCCACATCATTAAGACCACCTGATAATTACCAGCCAAATATTCAGAGAAAGACCTGTTTTTTCATGGCCGGGACTTGGCCTAATATTAAAGAATCTCAGGGCTTAATACCAGCTGCTAAAACAAAGTTGGTATTAACCCCTTATTATCCAGTATGCCACCACCACCAGGGCCACTGGAAGAGCCTGGTAAAGCGCATACAAATTTTCTTCGTATAAATGCAGCATTTTCAGGTGCGGCTGCGAGCTACTACTCTTTAGCATGAGGCGGGGGTGGCCCTAATACAAAGGGCCCTCACCCCACTGAGAATACCAGCCCTCAGCTGCCTAGTGTCACCTTGGCTGGCAATTTAAAATAGGGCGGAGCCCACAAATTATTGTTTGCCAGCCAAGGGAAAAATTAGGCAGCTGAGGATGGAAGATCGCAACTGTCTGCTTTTATCAGGCTAGCCCCACACATTTTATTATATTATTTATTTAACTCCCTATGAAGGCAGGTAGGTTATCCATCCATCCATCAGCATGGGAAAGCCCATGCTACCAACTCACACATTGTGCTGTCTGTATGCGATTTTTTTTCTTGCACCCATAGACTTTCATTGGCCACTCGCATACAATGGCAGCATGCCGCGATTGGACTCGTATTTGATTCGTAATATGAGTTCACCGGAGAAAAAAAGTAACAATCTGACCTGACTGATTAACATTGGTCTGAGTGCAGTGTTAGGGTACTGTTACATGTTGCAAAATTGCATGCAATGTCACTGGCAATTTGCTGGTTGCAGTGAAATCATGGACACATTGTTACATTTTGTTGCCGTGTACAAATGTAACAATGTGTCCATGATTTCACTGCAACCAGCAAATTGCCAGTGACATTGCATGCAATGTTGCGACGTGTAAAGGTACCCATAGTTTTCCTGGCATTGCACTGGTGCGCGTTTGATGGTGTGCCGGTACTCTAATGCCGCTATACTGTGCTGGCGTCGGTCCACGCAGTTAACACTGCACGTTCTGGACAGGGAATTATTTCTCACTCTATAAATGTCAGGAGAGAAATCATTGATTTCCTTTCATCAGCGAATGGCAAACAATAAACTCCTTGTATTGTATCAGTGATGGCCCCTGATCCTATCTGAGATGATCGAGCAAAGAAGGGAGGAAATCTCTCTGCTGTCACCGACTTCTGTCCTGTGAAATGTTATAAGTATGATCCAGTGAAGGACGTGGTCACGGGTGAGTGTGACGCAGCTTAGATTGCAGACTTGTTCATTTCGAGGGGCTCCTCAGTGTAAGGTCCCTCTCACATGTCTGCACCGTTGTGTGAGTCTGTGTGTTGTCATTCGTGTGCTGTGTGACATCCGGGCAGCGTGGTCTTTATATACTCACCGGTCTCCGGCGCTGCTGCTCTTCTCTCTTCTGGGGCCGCGGTTGGACTCAGAGCAGTGAATATTCATGAGCTTAATGAACGCCGGGGGCGAATGTGACCGCAGCATCGCCAGAGACTGGAAAATATAAAAATCCTTTTATTTTTAGTGATAAATGTTTGCTCTGGTCCACACACACACAGACGGCATCCATGTGCAGGACGTTTTTTGCACGGATCCATTGACCAGAATGCAAGAAAAACATATAAAAAAAAACTCTGCGTCTGCATAAAGCCTTAAAGTGACGTTTAAGGGATCATGAGCAAAGGAAGGACAATGGAGTCAGGGAAGCAGTCTGCGAAAGTGATAATAACTGTAAAGTGTGTGGCCCTGAAACGTTACAAGCAAGTGCCGGAAAGCCTACATAGGTCCACCAGGGTCTACTCCAAGCCTGGATAGGTCCATAAGAATCTACTCCAAGCCTGGATAGGTCCACCAGGGTCTACTCCAAGCTTGGATAGGTCCATAAGAGTCTACTCCAAGCCTGGATAGGTCCACCAGGGTCTACTCCAAGCCTGGATAGGCCCACCAGGGTCTACTCCAAGCCTGGATAGGTCCACCAGGGTCTACTCCAAGCCTGGATAGGTCCACCAGGGTCCACCCCAAGCAAAGATAGGTCCACCAGAGTCTACTCCAAGCCTGGATAGGTCCACCAGGGTCTAGCCCAAGCAAAGATAGGTCCACAAGAGTCTACTCCAAGCAAAGATAGGTCCACCACGGTCTACTCCAAGCCTGGATAGGTCCACCAGGGTCTACTCCAAGCCTGGATAGGTCCACCACGGTCTACTCCAAGCCTGGATAGGTCCACCACGGTCTACTCCAAGCCTGGATAGGTCCACCACGGTCTACTCAAAGCCTGGATAGGTCCACCAAGGTCTACTCCAAGCCTGGATAGGTCCACAAGAGTCTACTCCAAGCCTGGATAGGTCCACCAAGGTTTACTCCAAGCCTGGATAGGTCCACCAGGGTCTACTCCAAGCCTGGATAGGTCCACCAAGGTCTACTCCAAGCCTGGATAGGTCCACAAGAGTCTACTCCAAGCCTGGATAGGTCCACCAGGGTCTAGTCCAAGCCTGGATAGGTCCACCAGGGTCTAGTCCAAGCCTGGATAGGTCCACCAGGGTCTAGTCCAAGCCTGGATAGGTCCACCAGGGTCTACCCCAAGCCTGGATAGGTCCACCAAGGTCTACCCCAAGCCTGGATAGGTCCACCAGGGTCTACTCCAAGCCTGGATAGGTCCACCAGGGTCTACTCCAAGCCTGGATAGGTCCACCAGGGTCTACTCCAAGCCTGGATAGGTCCACCAGGGTCTACTCCAAGCCTGGATAGGTCCACCAGGGTCTACTCCAAGCCTGGATAGGTCCACCAGGGTCTACTCCAAGCCTGGATAGGTCCACCAGGGTCTACTCCAAGCCTGGATAGGTCCACCAGGGTCTACTCCAAGCCTGGATAGGTCCACCAGGGTCTACTCCAAGCCTGGATAGGTCCACCAGGGTCTACTCCAAGCCTGGATAGGTCCAACAGGGTCTACTCCAAGCCTGGATAGGTCCAACAGGGTCTTTTCCGAGCCTACATAGGGTTTTCTCTGCCGTTATCTTGATTGTATCAAGTCATCTGGTTGCTGGTCTTCCTCTTCACCTTGTTCCTCCTATTCTGCTGGCCATGATGTCTTCTCCAGTGAGTGCTGAATTCGCATGATGTGTAGAGTCATATCTTGGTGATCCTTCCTTCCAGTGACGTCTGGCTTGATTTGTTCCAGAATTGATTTGTTTGATCTTCTTGCCATCCATGGATTTAGTATAGCTCTGCCAAACTGCAAAAAAAATCAGCCCTTTTTTTGTTCCTCTTAAATTAAGAGGCTGTGAGGCGACGTTTCGGAGGTCACCCTTATTGGCTAATTAAAGTGGTCAGGTTCTCTGTCAATCTAAGTACAGTAAAATCACAGTCTTGGATTTTAATGATTTTTCTTGCCTTATTATAATTCCAAATCAATAAAGAAAATCATTGGGAAAAAAAACTAAAAAGTCTGTGAGGCTCGAGCTGTTAGATTGCAATAATAGAGAACAGGTTATTATCTGGTGTATGGACATTTTATGGACATTTTATGGACATTTTATGGACATTTTAACACTTGGGTCTAATGGCTTGTTAATGAGTGAAGGAGTTGATGAAGTCACATTACCACATTCTCACCGCTCCGCTGATGACGGGGGACTATTTTCTTCTTCCTTCTCCCCTTTGACCCTGGTCACTGACAGTGAACTATCTGCTCACATATGGGCTGGTCAATAACTGGCGACTATAAATCTACATACTCAATATCCCAGGTGACGGATATAGAAGGCATTCTGCATAGATGCATGGTGCACTGAGGAAGAAGATTGATCCCATCAAAGGCCTGATAAATAATCCAGACAACATGAACTTAGCGGCATCGGTCAGAGTAATCTAGATGACGTCCCGTGTAAGGCCTCCTGCACACGTCTGTGCATCCGGTACCTGTGGCGTCCATTTTACCGCACACCGGAGACCCAGACACACGTTTGCTAATGATATACAATTGGAAATTTTCACACCTCCATGTTTTGCCAAGAAACGTGACACGCATGTGGTCCACACGGGTTTCTGTCCATGTTTTACTGGCAGCACATGGTTGTGATCCATGACACATACCAAAGGAAACATACAGTACGTCGCTGAAATAGACAGATTTTTAGACTTTCCAGTCTCAAGCGCCGCTGTCACACTCACTTCTGGATCCGCTCATTATACTTCATGAATATTCACAGCCAATCAAAGACACCCACTCTCTGTTACCGCTTCTGTGATTGGCTGTTGCAGCCAGATTGCGCCCACACAATCCGTACTGGTGTCTGTGATTGGTTGCCATGTACATTAGTGTATGGCAATGAACCAACTGTCATATGTGTATAAAAGTAATGGAATAAAAATTGTGTAGGGGTCCCCTGTATTTTTGATTGCCAGCACAGATAAAGCAGACAGGGTATTTGTTACCACTGATAATTCTACACTGAGCGGTGGACGGCATTTTCTGCACAGAGACATTTCCATCAAACCCAGAAAAAGACCTAAAAAAATGTGATGTCGTGTAAGTGAAAAAACCCTAGAGTTTCCGTCCATTGAGTCTAGAGTCCCTATCTCGTACTTGTACTCTGTGGTGGGGAATTGTCCCATAGAGCGCAACATTCAACCTATGAGTTGATGTTTGTAGATGAAAGTAGAAAGGCGTCAGCAGCCTGGAATAGTGTGTGGATGTGGTCACGGTGGGATATGAACTCACAGGCCCAGCGTCAGTAAGTCCTGAGTCAGCCAAAAAGGTGCAGCAGCTCTGAGTGCAGTTGGGTGGTGCTCTAGGTCCAGTGCTCTATATGTGCCTGGGCCCGGCGGTGCTCCATGAGAAGCTAAGCTGCTCATTAGAGGCTTCATTGTATGTGCCACACCTGGCCTGGCGCTCCGTGAGAACTACCAGAAACTCACAGTACTACCAGACGGCTCGCGCAAGCTCCACACTCAATAGTACAGTAAAACACACATTGGTGGCCTTGTTATTTGGGGGATTTTGGCAATGTATGGATTGGCAGAGAGGAGAAGCCACAGAATAACGGGGAAAAATGGTGTATTACTTGGGCAGCAGAGTTTAGGATAGATTGGAAGAGTGCAACCATGTTAGAAGGAAGGCCAAAGACCAGGAAGCTGCAGTAGTCCAGGTGGGAAATAATGAGGGCATGCACCAGTGTTTTTGTAGAATTTTGGTTAAGGATCCTGGATATATTTTTGAGTTGAAGACAGAAAAAGGTGGTGAGGGCTTAAATCCTGTGTGGCTTGAAGAAGAGAGTAGAGTCGAGAGTTATCCCGAGGCAGCAAGTGATTCACCCAGGCAGGGGTACTCAGATCTCGGACGTTGATTTGGGGTGCTATCACTGGTGGTCTGTGCCCGAGTCTGTGGCCCTGGTGGTCACTGAAAAGTGTACAAATAAAATAATAAAATAGATCATTCGTGACGCCACCTGCAGAATCTTATGATGACACCAGCACCGCTGTCAGACCTCCGGAGATGATGGTATTACAGCCAGTTGGTCTTGCTCCCTGCAAGCGGAGTGGGATCCCCGGGGCAGAGTTGCTGCTGTGCTGGTTGTCAAGGTAGCAGCACTGTAATTTAACCGTAATAAAGACAAACGAGGCTTCTTTTGCTCTGTACGGGTATTTACTGGTCAGTTGGTAAATGCAGTTCAACACTCTGGCTCGTTGTCTGGTGCTGGCGTTTTTGGCTCGTTGTCCGGTGCCAGCATTTCTGGCTCGTTGTCTGGTGCCGGCTTTTCTGGCTCGTTGTCTGGTGCCGGTGTTTCTTGCTCGTTGTCCGGTCCAGGCGTTTGTGGCTCATTGTCCACTGCCGGTGTTTCTGGCTCGTTGTCCGGTGCCGGTGTTTCTGGCTCGTTGTCCGGTGCCGGCGTTTCTGGCTCGTTGTCTGGTGCCGGCGTTTCTGGCTCGTTTAGTGTCAGCATTTCTGGCTCATTGTCCAGTGCCGGTGTTTCTTGCTCGCTGTCCGGTGCCGTCGTTTCTGGCTTGTTGTCCGGTGCCAGAGTTTCTGGCTCGCTGTCCGGTGCCGGTGTTTCTGGCTCGTTGTCCGGTGCCGGTGTTTCTGGCTCATTGTCCGGTGCCGGTGTTTCTGGCTCATTGTCCGGTGCCGGTGTTTCTGGGTCATTGTCCAGTGCCAGCGTTTCTGGCTCATTGTCCGGTGCCGGTGTTTCTGGCTCGTTGTCCGGTGCCGGCGTTTCTGGCTCGTTGTCCGGTGCCGGTGTTTCTGGCTCGTTGTCCGGTGCCGGCGTTTCTGGCTCGTTGTCCGGTGCCGGCGTTTCTGGCTCGTTGTCCGGTGCCGGCGTTTCTGGCTCGTTGTCCGGTGCCGGGGTTTCTGGCTCGTTGTCCGGTGCCGGGGTTTCTGGCTCGTTGTCCGGTGCCGGCGTTTCTGGCTCGTTGTCCGGTGCCGGCGTTTCTGGCTCGTTGTCCGGTGCCGGCGTTTCTGGCTCGTTGTCCGGTGCCGGCGTTTCTGGCTCGTTGTCCGGTGCCGGCGTTTCTGGCTCGTTGTCCGGTGCCGGTGTTTCTGGCTCATTGTCCGGTGCCGGTGTTTCTGGCTCATTGTCCGGTGCCGGCGTTTCTGGCTCGTTGGCTGCCCGGCTCCCTTGTTCTGTTAGGACAGTCCATGCCCCATATAATGGTTGTGTCCCTGACCCTTGCAGATAACGCAGCAGCCATGACACTATGTATCCCTTGCTCTGTCAGAGGACGCTCTGTGATCACCATCACTGTATTGTATCAGGTCGGTGCTTTAACTTCGTTTTCTATGATCTTTGGGTTTCAGCCATTTCATCTTCATACTGATATCAGGCTGGATATTACAAGCCGCCTTATGTGCGTGGCTCTGACTGTGCCGTCCTGTGCAGCAGACATGTGTCAGGATTATAAATGATCCATCGGGGTAAAACGGAAACCAGCGCAGGAAATGCTACAAACTGCGCTAGAAACATTCACACAATTAACAGATGAGTATTGTTGTCATCTACACCTGATCCTGACAGCGCTGACAGCCTGCCTGTGCCTTCCAGTCCGGTGTGACAGACCCCCTCATTACAATACATGGGGGGGGGGGAGACGTCTGAAATACAGAAAGCTTGTATTATGGGGTCTGGAGTCCCCCCACTATACAGAGGAGCTTTATTCAGGGACACAGACTCTCTGGGTACCGTTACACGTCGCAACATTGCAACATTGCATTTGCAATTTGCTGGTTGCAGTGAAATCATGGACACATTGTTGTATTTTGTTGCCATGTACAAATGTAACAATGTGTCCATGATTTCACTGCAACCAGCAAATTGCAAATGCAATGTTGCGACGTGTAACGGTACCCCCTGTATCATCTGCAGGCACAGACACCACCTGTATAATGTGAGGGGGGCAATAGTCAGAGACCCCCACCCTATTCAGTGAGATTTCACAATGCGGCCACTCCAGAGAAGTGTGATGTTGGTCGCCCTGCACAATATACAGTAACACAGACCCATAGGTGGATTATAATGAGGGCAATCTGGGCTACCACCCGGGGCCCTGACTAGTAACGTTGTCACCCGCTCTGCTTTGCTGTACACAGGTGACAATTTGTTATTATGGATGAAAACAGCCCTTATCTCTGTACAGAAGACAATGGAGAAAATCATTCCCAGACGATGCAAACCTCCAAAAATGCTGCACAACAGAATGTAGATTGGGGAGAATTCATGAACTTCATTATTTTTTTCACACTGGACTTGAAGGGACTCTGCCGTCGCAGAATGACTGTTCAGACCCAGCACAGACGCTCAGTGCATCCGGGCAGACACACATTGAGGTGCAGCTTTCCAGCTGTTTGCTTATAATCTATCTCTGCCCTTGTTTGGCTCCATGAAGCCTCAGCTGTCAATCAAACAAGAAAGTAGGAAATAGAGGGAAACATTCTGGTGGGAAGCTGTTTGTCCGCCCTGGTGCACCGAGTGCTGGGCTTGTTCTGATCAGTCATTCTGTGCTCACCGAGTCCCTTTAATCTGAGAGCAACATAATGTCGGGGCAGAGACCCTGATTGCAGCAATGTGTCACTTACTGGGCCGCTTGCTGCAGATGCAATCAGTATTTTATCAGCAGGAGATTATCACTAAGGACTTGTTGTCTCATGTCATGCAGTTATTCTGCTCTGTGTAACCACCCCATCAACAATGATTGGCAGCCTATGCACAGTGTAAAAGAAATCTGCCAATCAATGGTGTGGGCGGAGTTATACAGAGAAAGCTCCACACAGATTGGCTGCTGACCATTCATGTCATTTTTTCTATCCCCCACGTCCTCCAGATACCCGGACATCAGTGTAATAAGCCTCTGCACTGTGTGTAACCCCAATCTCATTGTAGATTGCAAGCTCTTCTTTTGAGCAGGGCCGCCTTATTTTTTAATTATTGTATTGTATTTTTTATAGTTGTGACTTATGACTGTTTGTATATGAACCTCTGAATTGTAAAGCGCTGCGGAATATGTTGGCGCTATATAGAGATTATTATTAAAGCTGCCGATCAGTGGTGTGGGTGGGGTTATACAGAGCTGCCAGTCAGTGGTGTGGGCGGGGTTATACAGAGCTGCCAGTCAGTGATGTGGGCAGGGTTATACAGAGCTGCCAGTCAGTGGTGTGGGCGGGGTTATACAGAGCTGTCAATCAGTGATGTGGGCGTGGATATACAGAGCTGTCAATCAGTGCTGTGGGCATGGATATACAGAGCTGTCAATCAGTGCTGTGGGCAGGTTTATACAGAGCTGCCAGTCAGTGATGTGGGCGGGGTTATACAGAGCCGCCAATCAGTGATGTGGGCAGGGTTATACAGAGCTGTCAATCAGTGCTGTGGGCGTGGATATACAGAGCTGTCAATCAGTGCTGTGGGCAGGGTTATACAGAGCTGCCAGTCAGTGGTGTGGGCAGGGTTATACAGAGCTGCCAGTCAGTGGTGTGGGCGGGGTTATACAGAGCTGTCAATCAGTGCTGTGGGCAGGGTTATACAGAGCTGCCAGTCAGTGGTGTGGGCAGGGTTATACAGAGCTGCCAGTCAGTGATGTGGGCGGGGTTATACAGAGCTGCCAGTCAGTGATGTGGGCAGGGTTATACAGAGCTGCCAGTCAGTGGTGTGGGCGGGGTTATACAGAGCTGCCAGTCAGTGGTGTGGGCGGGGTTATACAGAGCTGCCAGTCAGTGGTGTGGGCGGGGTTATACAGAGCTGCCAGTCAGTGGTGTGGGCGGAGTTATACAGAGCTGCCAGTCAGTGGTGTGGGCGGGGTTATACAGAGCTGCCAGTCAGTGGTGTGGGCAGAGTTATACAGAGCTGCCAATCAGTGATGTGGGCGTGGATATACAGAGCTGTCAATCAGTGCTGTGGGCATGGATATACAGAGCTGTCAATCAGTGCTGTGGGCAGGTTTATACAGAGCTGCCAGTCAGTGATGTGGGCGGGGTTATACAGAGCCGCCAATCAGTGATGTGGGCAGGGTTATACAGAGCTGTCAATCAGTGCTGTGGGCGTGGATATACAGAGCTGTCAATCAGTGCTGTGGGCAGGGTTATACAGAGCTGCCAGTCAGTGGTGTGGGCAGGGTTATACAGAGCTGCCAGTCAGTGGTGTGGGCGGGGTTATACAGAGCTGTCAATCAGTGCTGTGGGCAGGGTTATACAGAGCTGCCAGTCAGTGGTGTGGGCAGGGTTATACAGAGCTGCCAGTCAGTGGTGTGGGCAGGGTTATACAGAGCTGCCAGTCAGTGGTGTGGGCGGGGTTATACAGAGCTGTCAATCAGTGCTGTGGGCAGGGTTATACAGAGCTGCCAATCAGTGATGTGGGCGGGGTTATACAGAGCTGCCAATCAGTGATGTGGGCGGGGTTATACAGAGCTCAGCATTCAGAGAACTGGTTGATCTGCTGGAGAGAAAATAGTGATTTTATTAAAACTGCAAGAAGCAGCCCAGTAAGTGTCACAATCGCTGAAATCAGGATCTCAGTTCCTCCATTATGCTGTTTTCAGATTACGTAGCAAAAACCTGGTGACATATTTCATTTAAAGGAGATTTCCACTTTTAGAAAAGTGAACCCAAACAATTCCTTTAATAGACAAAGGCAGTGCTGACCCTTCACCCCCTCAGGTGTTGGCACTCTGCTGCTGCTTGGTCTTGACCTTTCATCTGCAGCGGTGACATTACACTGACAGCTCACATCACTGCTGCAGCCAATCATTACATCAAAGACCTGAGCACAGGGATTGTCTGCAGCAGTGCTGAGCGCTGTCATCATAAGACAAAACAAGGAGGCCGGAACATAGGAGGAGCACAGACACCGGGGGGAAAGGGGGGCAGTGAGTATTGTGTGTGCACTGTCTTATATTACAGGAATTGTTTGGGGTCCACTTTCCTAAAAGTAGAAGACCCCTATAATAAAATGCCTGCTGGAGGAAGATGCCCCTCTTACTACAATAGGAGCATCTCTTGCTGTTGATGCCAGCTGGAAAATCACATCTATACAAGCTGTGGCTGGACTACAATTAAAGGGGAAATCCAGGGAGATACATTTTTCCCTCCTACATGGTGAAGTAGAGCTGGGCACTGCAGATCTAGGATCTATAGATCACTTACAAATCAATAAAATCATATCTGCTCCTCAGCTCTCACCCCTCCCTCAGGGGACAGAGAAAATCAGCTTTATGGTGCTGGTGAGGACAGGAGGTATGTTGGAGGTGTGGACCTTGGGGGCTGATTTTCTCGGACCCCTGAGGGAGGGGTGAGAGTTGAGTAGCATGTATTATTTTATTGATATATAAGTGATCTATAGATCCTAGAACTGCAGTGTATGGCTCTGCTTCATCATGTAGGAGGGCAGGGACTGTACAAAAAATGTATCTCCCCGGAGTTCCCCTTTAAAAGCAATTTCTGGTGCAAATTATAGTTAACTTGTAGGAGCGCATGTGGCGCCCCTTGCTCTAAACTCCATCCATTCTGTAGAAAAGTCTTGTAAGTGGCACAAAAGAAACAAATAATGGCATAAATCCGGCATGCACCGTAATGTGCGACTCATTTTCTGACATAAATCTGCCTAGGGAGATTGATACATTGCCCTCTCTGTTGTTTTGCATTTTATACCCCCTATAGAGGTGCATTTCTGAAACAAAACTTGAAAAGACAGAAGAAAATACACCATGGATAGAACATACTGCGGTGGAGATTTCAAAGTCATAACATGTCAATTATTGTCACGGGTGTATCCGGAGCCACTGATGAGGCTGTTGGGGTCACTCGCAGAAGGTCGCAGCGTCTGGCCAAACAGCCAAAATCCTGAACTGTTGTCCTGTCCCTTTAAGTGGTATTTCTCTGCTTGGTGATAGCTGAAGGTCACTAGGCCTATCTGCCGACTTTTCAGCTGTCTGTTTATACCCCTTGGCTTCCATGATGCAATGCTGGTGATAGCGTGTATGGAGTTGGTGTAGCTTCCTGGCTGTCATGCTTGGACTAAGGGGATGTCCAGCACCCGTGCATGACAGTGGCGCACGGACCTACGATGTCCAGCACACAACAACGAAAAAAAACAGACAGGGAAACACAGGAAACACCAAAGGGATAAATACAGTGGAGGGCCCTGCTTATAGGGAATGGGGGGAGAGATGACCATCCTACACTCACCTGCAACTGTGCCCTGATCTCCCTACCATCCCTATACAAGTTCTTCCACCTCATCACTGAGCAGGAAACCTAAGCCCACCACTGGCCCTGATGTTAACCCTCACTAGGGAAGGACGGCGGGAGCACTAGTCCCATCCACTACAATAAAGAGACATGAGGGAAGGGGAAGACAGACAAAGAACAACAGGACAGCTACTTCACCTCTGCTGACACTTTACCAGACAGCAGACGGCTTGACAGCAAGGGGTTCTCCACAGAGCTCCTTACACCTCAGGAGCTTGGCCAAGAATGAAGTTCAATCTCCAGCAGAGCATGCTGGAACCCTGTGATCCTATAAAGGCAGAGGTAATCACAGAGTGGCCACACTGGACAAGGCCCAGCTAGCTGTCAACCTACTAACATTAACTCCTCAAGTGCCAAAGGAAAAGGACATGTTTAATATGAAGTCTCATTGCAGACATGAGACTTAGGTCCAAAGCAGTCACAAGTCTCCTAGGAAAGGGAGACCATCGTGACACCGGCTTTGCAGTGCATTGTGGACCTCCAGTCTAGTTTGGCTCTCCTTTCAGCTTAGTGTGGCTACCTCTCCCCCTCGTTTGTCTCCTGGATGTTTTCCTTTAGTTGTTAGCTGGGTAAACCAGTGTCCTCCCTGTCTGATTCCTACATAAACTTTGTTGATAGACAGGGATGAGGTATCCTGATCGGCGACAGTTGTGGAGACTGTATAGGGCTGTTAGGGGAGTCAGGTGTAAGCACTAGTTTTTCTAGGGGTCACCATCTCCGCTCTGCCCTTAGCATCAGGGACTCCTTTCCCCCCTCGCTATCCTGGGTGTCTCCATACGCCCGTTGTCAAATTTATGGTTCGAATTTTCTTCCGAAATTTTCTCTGAATGCAGGGAGGGAGCACGTCTCAAACTAGATGTGACACATGCAGAGCTGGCACAGGTTACACGTAATATAACGTGTAGCTAAAGGGGTTAATCACGGGGAAGGGGTTACTCCATCATTGCAGTGTGTGACTCCTCCGCTGCCTGGCTCTCTGCTGCTCATGTTCCTGCACTCATGAATAATATGTTGATTTGAGTATTTTACTCTGTGCTCATCCATCTCACCCCTGAGTGATTAATCTTGTGTCTGACACGTTTATTAACCTCTGCTGCACTGCACAATCCATCAATAATCATTTCCCACCTAAGGCAATATTTATCTGCTGGGAGCAATACTGTCCTTTAAGACAAGAGCAGCGGTTACCCTGCAGAACAGTCCAGTCTTATACAATAATCCATCTGCTAGAAGACAATTCTGCCCTACAATCTGCAACACAGGGTCTTCTGAGAGCAGAACAATAAGTGGATGATCCACAGATGAGTAACAAGAGAGGGGACCACATTGCTGGCAGTGGTTGGCCACCTGTGACACTAGTGAAAACTGCAAGATTTCAGGATTACTTTTTTTACATGCAGTAAATAATGAAATGTAAAATAAAATGAGATCCCTAAAATATGTAACATTAAAAACTTAACAATAGGGAATTTCCTGATGATAAATTCCTTTAAACAGCCCATCTTTAGAATGTACTCAACAATAAAGTGGTTGTTCAGGTGTAAAATATCGTTGACCTATTGCCATTAATATGGTACCACTGGGGTCCACACACTAGGCCCCTAAAATCAGCTGTTAGCAGGTCAGGCAGATACCGGATGCACTCAGTGAGCTGTAGTCTGGAGACCTCAACCTAATAGCTGATCAGTGGGGGTGCGCAGTGTCAGACCTCCACAGGTTAGCTCTGGGGATGTCATTGTCAGGAACATATAATAACAATGTTTTACATTGACGTAGAGCTGACACTCATCCCTGAGAACAGGACCCCCCTCTTTTTTTCTGTGTAACTGATCACTTACCAAAGAGAACACAATGTAGCTGGACACAACCATTCTGACTTCCCTTCCCCTAAGGTAATAAAAGACAGCTAAAATAGACAAAAATGCACAGGAGGCCCAGGTTTATGACCCTAAAGAGAGATAAGACATTTGGTGAGAAACAAAGACTTACATTTCTTTGTTCTATCAGCTAGAAAACCTTTAAGGGTTAATATTAGAGTAATGAAAATTATATTTTTAGAATCCGTATGAAATGGCGAATGCAACACATCATTTTGCTTCGCTGGGCGATGGCCGGAATCATAGAAAATGGATAACAACCCGTTAGCTGGTATTCTATATGTCGTGTTTCTTGTCTATTAACAGATAGGTTCACAACAGACAAGATGATGTTAATATCTTTTACTTGCAATGTCCATAGGCAAAGATTTAATGAAAACTAGAATTCTATAACTTTCTGCAAGTTGGATCACATTCACGGACAGCTCATATGAGGTCACCAGATGTGAGAGGTCAGTAAGTTTAATGTATGTTCATTAAAACCAAATGCATCAGTTTTGAGTCTTTTGGGTTGATTGATAACATAGTTGTTGATCAATCATAAAAATAATCCTCTACAATACAATTTGCCTAATAATTCTGCACACAGTGTATGATTAGTTCACTTTCCCAGGGTCCCCGGTTTCCTAGGACTCTCCAGGGAGTTGTGGTTCAGGTTTGGCTTGTGGGATGAGCGTGGTTGGGGGGTATTTCTAAGGTTTCGTTCAGACGTTGGGTCTGTGTAATTTGGCCGTCCGAGTCACAGATCAAACTCGCCAAGGCGCAAGTCTATGGGTCTGTGAAAACAAATCAGACTACACTCATTTGCTATCCTTGTGCTGTATGTTTTCCACTGATGAGACACTGTCACGTTGGGCGAAGGAAGACACCCAGCACAGGACGACGAGGGGGGAAAAGGAGTCGCTGGCGCTAAGGGCAAAGAAGAGATGGTGACCCCTAAAAACACTAATGCTGACACCTGGCTCCCCCCCTAACAACCCTATACAGTCTCCATAACTGTCACCGAGTAGTATACCTTGTCCCTGTCTGTCTTTCAACTAAGACTACTTGGAGATCAGACAGGGTGAACACTGGTCAACCCAGCTTACAACTAAAGGAAAACACCAAGGAGACAAACAAAAGGGAGAGGTAAGCACACATAGCTGAAAGGAGAAACAGACCGCAAACTACACCGGAAATGCACGAAGCACTACTGAGCCACGAAGGAACTCCATCTCCAAACACGCTATCACCAGCAATGCATCATAAGAACCAAGTGGTATAAATAGAGACAGCTGAAGGTAGGCAGGTAGGAGAGCAGCTGGGTCCTAGTGACCTCCATCTCTCACTAAGTAGACAAAATACCTCTTAAAGGGACAGAACCACAATTCAGCGGCTGTCTGGCTAGACGCTGCAACCTTCTGTGAGTGGCCTGAACAGCCTCATCTGTGCCTGCTGATACACCTGTCACGCTCTTAGATGGTGCTGACATTGCTGGATGCTGCTGTGTATGTTTGTCTTTAAGAGCTGCATGGTTGATAGTTGTGAAGGTCCTGGCCTCCTGTGTTGGGCTTCAGAACTGCATTCACTATTAGGTTCAACTGCTGGCTGAGGGGTTAATGTGTGACTCACCTGAACTCCCCTCCTCCTGGCCTTTAAGTAGCCTCTCCTTCCACCAGGTGGTGCTGCTGATAGAGTTTCACTCTATGCCTGGAAGCCGTGCTGTGCTCACTTGTGTGTTTGTGTGGCTGATGTCCTTTCCTTTGGAGTTGCTGTATCCCAGTTCTGTGGAGGGAGGTGAGGGGAGAATAGTGCAGGGCTGGTGGAGGAGGTTAGGGAGAGGCTGGAGGCCCGAACCTTCTCACCTTCAGAGATGCCTTCGGGATCAGGGACATTCAGGGTTCCTAGACTAGGGTCAGACTAGTCTTCCCTGGAGAAAAGACCACATTTCCCTGATAAGATTTATTACAAAGTTTCTTATATTTGCTTGTAATATTGATTTACTAAAAGTTTGTTAAAAAATCAGTGACGATTTATACTAAAATAATAAAAGAAGTTCTGACCCTGGAGCTGTGACTTCACTTACTGGAGTCTGGCTGCATCTCCTGCATTATCGCACCTTTTATGGAGATTTCATACAATGCCCCGCGTTAGCCAAGGTCTCTCCCTCCTCACTGCGCTCATTGTTTGCACCTCTCCAGTAAATAAGTCCTGTTCACTATTACACCGGAGCTCAGTACAAACTGTTTGTGTATAGTAAAAATACAAGATGAATCCTATCTGGAAGTTTATACGTGAGTCATCCCTAATGTCCTAGTAATGGAAGATCGCCAGTGTTATTATAATGTGCAACAAACCAGGAGCCCTGAGAGCCACAGATCTGTATACAGAAGATTGGGAGTCAGTGTTAGACGTCTCACAGTGGTGCCAGGGTAAGAAAATAACTAAATGGGGTTATTTGTGAACATTCGCTTGATTGAAAGCCAGAATACATACACTAGGCATCTCTCTCCGAAAGGACAAGGGCCCCCAACAAACCTTTCCTCAATGGATCAGAAGGTCAAGGTAAAAGTTGACAAACCTTTCCGCAATGGATC
The DNA here is from genome assembly GCA_033576535.1 of Allobates femoralis. Taxonomy (NCBI): domain Eukaryota; kingdom Metazoa; phylum Chordata; class Amphibia; order Anura; family Aromobatidae; genus Allobates; species Allobates femoralis. The sequence continues at coordinate 40,171,102 of JARQOC010000009.1, forward strand.
AGAAAGCCAAGGTAAAGGTCGGAGATCAGTGGCCCTTCCTCATCAATGCTTACGGAGACCATGGGCTATCACCCAACTGGCTTCTGAGAGCCTCAACCTAGGTCTGCTCTCCAAAATAAGGGAATGAAGGGCACCCCGAAGTAAAGGCAACCAATGACATATCAGATACAGGTGACTCCAGCCTACAGAACACAAGGATACAGTGAATGATATGATAGCAGATGCAGTGTAAATATGTGTTGGTAGGAAAATGTAAGACCAGCAGTAAACTAACATTTGTTCACAGGTTGCTTACCTACCCAAAAAGCCATCGGTACACAGGACTTGAGACCTCAGGGGATCTTGCTGAGAAAGCTCAGAGGTTATAGGTTTTCACACCTCGGATGGTTTCAAAGGAATCGACAAATGTTCGCTAATGGCAGAGTCTTACATTTCATATTTGGCGGGAAAGAAAGAGGATTTGAGACAAAGAGCATTTGAAGTGTAATGTCTTCATTGCAAAATTAGCCATGGTCCAGTCACAGACCCAGGATTAGAATTTTAAAATTAAAAGGCTGTACTAGAAATTCAACCTCGGGCTTGGGCCTATAAAAAGGCTGCTCAAGCAAAGAAAGAGTGTTTACAGATTGGGGGATCAGATGACTGACTGTGATCCATATTTTCATCTTTCCTCCTCCAGGAAGCAGAAGAACATTAGACTGCAAAGTTTAGACATTCTGTAATTTTCTCCCTTTTATTTTATAATGGTTTTGCATATCTGTATGTCCATTTTATTTTTATCTATTATATCTTTTTATTGTAAGCACTCTAACTTTATAATAATACTTAAAACTTTGTGGTTAACCTCTTTTTATTAATTTTTGAAAAAGAAAACAAACAGTACAGGTTATACATGTAAATACAATTCAAAAAGTATAGGCAAGGAGTTCACAATAAGAACATCAGTATAAAGTGTTAATCAATATACATTCTCAGTTTTATAAACCCTCTTCAGGTGTATGTCGGCCTGTTCCCGTAATCATAAACCACACTCAGGGGGTTAAAGGAACCCCGCTATAGTCAAGGGAATACTTAAAACTTTAATGAGTTTGACCCTTGTATACTCTAAAAGAATCCATAGCCTTAAACTGTATGATCTGATTGGCAGACAGTAGTAGTTTATTTCAGGGACTCCTCACCCTGTGTGTTAGCATGTTGTGAAGCTAGAGGTGTGGGGTCTGTGTTGGGGTGTGATTTATGCTCACTTTTCAGCCTAGAACAGGGGTTGAGTGTTGGATTGAGTGAAAGGAAATAAATTAACCCTTGCAGGCGCAACCCCAAGTCACGTGCTGAGAAGGGGATATGTGACAGCAGACGTCTCTCACTTATCTCTCTTGTGTCAGAAGGAGTTTTCCTTGACTTAGGTAGCTACAAACAGCTGTATGGCATATACCTGATTGCTTAGTATGGTCTGAAATGGTCCCTCTGAGAAAGTTAATAAACTCTGTGTGGCAAATAGTCTATTACTGTGCAGAAAAATAGCGTAGACATTTGTGCTACTGACCGACATGAACTAAGAATCCAACATGTCTTACAGATAAGTATTCTCTCTTGTATAGGTCAATGACATCCTTGGGAGCTGTCCAACCGTGTCACTCTAGGTATTGGGAAGTATCTCGCATAGTCTTCAAAAGGAGATGGTGACCCATAACCAAACCTTCCGCTGGCCCCTGGCTCTTAATGACTACTCTAGATTGGTACCGCACCTATGCACCTAGCAGGATACCTGGCCCCGGCTGACTCTGACCTGGGCTATAGGTAGGAAACAGATGGGATGAGTGTTTAGTTAACCCCAATAAGTACTAAAGACACACATGGGGTGCACACACGGAAAGTAAATGAACAAATTATCCCTGGTAGATTCTGGGAGAGGGTCAGCAACAAACAACAAAGATTCTTCAGATAAATACAAGCCGACTGCTTGAATCCAAGGCCTGACTGGGAATATAACACAATCACCAGCAAACCCCAAGGGAAAATGCAAGTATTTAAAGGGACTCTGTCAGGTCATTTTTCAGTATAATACTAATAGTACCCTTGAATAGTGCTCAGGCAGGCCTTTTAAAATATGTAAATATCATTACTGTACCCTTTTTGCTTCTCTTGCTATAAGCATCTTTACATCCAGCAGTCAGCTGCTTCCCTTCTCCAGTCAATTACTTTAACTGCTGAATAGTCCACAGTATGTAAATGTTTATTTATTATTCACTCCTTCTCAGGCTGCCATTTTCTCTCCCCTGTGCTCTGTGCCTCACTACTAGTTTCATTTTCCTGTCCTGCAAGCTGCATCTGATGGGGAGGTGGAGGGAGGGAGAGATGGCACAGATCTGATGTCTGAAAGCTCAGCTACGTAAGGCAACCTCCTACATTTGTTTCTCTAAGCACAAGCCGTGCTGTCTGTGGGAGATTCTCTGTGTATATTTGAACATTTATTTTGCTGCATACAAGGAAAGCAAAGACCATAGGATACAGACCCCCCCCCCATGTGAGTGATTTCTACTGAGCTGCCCTTGTGTGCAGTGCAGTGATGTCACTACATGAATATTTATTCCTGGGGGAGTGTGCAGCAGAGAACTAAGTGATCACTCACTGTGATTGACAGATGGAATTCATCTCTTTATTTGCAGTTTACACAGGATAGGGAAGAATATAAATTAAAGAAATACATGAATAGAAAGAGCTTCAGCAGAGGAATTAGAAAATGATATCGGTTACATATGGATTTTTGACCTGACAGATTCCCTTTAAGGACACAAGGGGAATTGATGATTAACAACGGAACGGTGAGGATATCTGTAGAGTCCTAAAAGGAAAGGGGTTAACCCCAAGCAGAGAAGATTGACAGAGTACAATTTACACCACAGCAGAAAGAATAGAATGATACAATCGTATGAATATAGATATTAGGTCACATTCACATGTAGTATGTAATTAATGTAGAGCCCAAATAAAACATCTATGTGACAAACAATACAGTTTAATAAGGATTTACAAAACATCATGATCTCTACAATTACATCAGTGGATCCAATCCTCTGTGAGATATCTCTCTCCTGATAGTTTGCTACAATGTCTCAGTGCAGGCAAAATGTATCAGCAGGGGTGTGAACCTGATGGGGGAAGGGCTGTGCACCTGATGGAGGAAGGGGTGTGCACCTGATGGAGGAAGGGGTGTGCACCTGATGGAGGAAGGGGTGTGCACTTGATGGAAGAAGGGGTGTGCACCTGATGGAGGAAGGGGTGTGCACCTGATGGAGGAAGGGGTGTGCACTTGATGGAAGAAGGGGCGTGCACCTGATGAAGGAAGGGGCGTGCACCTGATGGAAGAAGGGGTGTGCACCTGATAGAGGAAGGGGTGTGCACCTGATGGAAGAAGAGGTGTGCACCTGATGAAGGAAGGGGTGTGCACCTGATGGAGAAAGGGGTGTGGACTTGATGGAAGGGGTGTGAACCTGATGGAAGAAGAGGTGGGCACCTGAAGGAGGAAGGGGCGTGCACCTGATGGAGGAAGGAGCGTGCACCTGAAGGAGGAAGGGGCGTGCACCTGATGGAGGAAGGTGTGTGCACCTGATGGAGGAAGGGGCGTGCACCTGATGGAGGAATGGGCATGCACCTGATGGAGGAAGGGGCGTGCACCTGAAGGAGGAAGAGGTGTGCACCTAAAGAACGAAGGGGCGTGCACCTTAAGGAGAAAGAGGTGTGCAGCTGAAGGAGGAAAGGGTGTGCACCTGATGGAGGAAGGGGCGTGCACCTGAAGGAGGAAGAGGTGTGCACCTAAAGGACGAAGGGGCGTGCACCTGAAGGAGAAAGAGGTGTGCAGCTGAAGGAGGAAAGGGTGTGCACCTGATTAAGGAAGGGGTGTGCACCTGAAGGAGGAAGAGGTGTTCACCTGAAGGAGGAAGAGGCGTGCACCAGATGGAGGAAGGGGCGTGCACCTGATGGAGGAAGGGGCGTGCATCTGATGGAGGAAGGGGTGTGCACCTGATGGAGGAAGGGGTGTGCACCTGATGGAGGAAGGGGCGTGCATCTGATGGAGGAAGGGGCATGCACCTGATGGGGGAAGGGGTGTGCATCTGATGGAGGAAGGGGCGTGCACATGATGGAGGAAGGGGTGTGCACCTGATGGAGGAAGGGGCGTGCACCTGATGGAGGAAGGGGCATGCACCTGATGGAGGAAGGGGTGTGCACCTGATGGAGGAAGGGGCGTGCACCTGATGGAGGAAGGGGCATGCACCTGATGGAGGAAGGGGCGTGCACCTGATGGAGGAAGGGGCGTGCACCTGATGGGGGAAGGGGTGTGCATCTGATGGAGGATGGGGCGTGCACCTGATGGAGGAAGGGGCGTGCACCTGATGGAGGAAGGGGCGTGCACCTGATGGAGGAAGGGGCGTGCACCTGATGGAGGAAGGGGCGTGCACCTGATGGAGGAAGGGGCGTGCACCTGATGGAAGAAGAGGTGTGCACCTGATGGAGGAAGGGATGTGCACCTGATGGAGGAAGGGGTGTGCACCTGATGGAGGAAGGGGTGTGCACCTGATGGAGGAAGGGGTGTGCACCTAATGGAGGAAGGGGTGTGCACCTGATGGAGGAAGGGGCGTGCACCTGATGGAGGAAGGGGCGTGCACCTGATGGAGGAAGGGGCGTGCACCTGATGGAGGAAGGGGCGTGCACCTGATGGAGGAAGGGGTGTGCCCTGATGGAGGAAGGTCTGGACCGATGCTGCTCAAACCCACTGGCCGGGCAATCTAGACAAAGAGCATTAAACAATAAGATTAAAAACACTTTAGGATGGTTTATGCATTGTTGTTTCTGCCTGCATTGTGTAAATACACACCCATAAGTTAATTAGATCGAGAGCTCCTCGGCTCACTGAACAATCACCACCTGTGTGTGTGCCATAAACTATAAAATGTGAGACTTACGCTCCATGCAGTGATGGCTGGGTTCACACCCTGCATTATGAGTGATATCACCGCTCCTCCAGATTGCAGCACGCGTTACTTTCTCATGGACCCTGAGTATTGCTGTCATACACACTCACATTCACATCATTTAAATGTGTTTTGCATTAACTGCATAAAACAGACAGAAACTCTACAATCACAATGTAAAATCCTGAAAAAGAGAGCCCATCTCAATGAATTATAAGATCATCAATAAGTTACTTTATTTCAGTAATTCAATCCATAAAGTGACCACATCTATTATATAGAGTCATTACACACAGAGGGGTCTATGTCATGTGTTTATTTCTGTTAATGTTGATGATTAATGAAAACCCAAAGGTCATTATCTCAGAAAATTAAAGTAGGGAGGATAAAGGGATAAGAACTGCGCTGCCGTATTCCACAAGACATCAAAGGGTGAATATAATATTGATTTATTAGTGATAATGACCTTTGGGTTTTCATTGGCTGTAAGCCATAATCATCAAAATTAACAGAAATAAACACATGACATAGAAAGGCCCAAGGACTGGACCAGATCAGTGTTTATTGCTATTCTGAAGAAGGGGGATGCGACTAATGGTAGAAACTATTGGACTATTGCACTCCTACCAGCAAAATAGTGCTGAAGATCCATCAAAGGCGGCTACATCCTTACTGTGACAAAGAGCTGCCAGAGGAACAAGCAGGAGTCAGAAAAGGCAGAGATGTTATTGTTAACATGAGACTGATCATGGAAAAGGCCAAAGAATACAACAAGAAGCTCTATTTTTGCTTCATTGACTACAGCAAAACCTTCGACTGTGTTAATCAACAGAAACTTTGGCGTACCGGGAAGGATATGGGTTTGCCGAACCACTGATCAGCCTCAATAGGAACCTTTATATCAACCAAGAAGCAACAGTCCGAAAGAACACAGCATGGTTCAAAGAGCAAAGCATCAGGCAAGGCGCCATCCATTCACTATTTCTCTTCAATTTATATGCAGAAGCCATTGTCCAGACGTCTGGACTTGCCCAAAAAGAAGAAGGAGTCAAAATTGGTGGAATAATCATCAACAATCTAAGAACTGCAGATGATACAACAATGATAACAAGTGTAGATGGAATGAAGGACTTAATACGGAGATTTAAGATGGAAAGATCAAACACGGGACGGCTACTCACCACAAAGAAGACAAAGATACTGACTAGTGCCAGGTACAACCGGGGCACATGTGACTACTGCCATGTATGACCAGCGCACATGTGACTACTGCCAGGTACGACCGGGGCACATGTGACTACTGACAGGTACAACCGGGGCACATGTGACTACTGACAGGTACAACCGGGGCACATGTGACTACTGCCATGTATGACCAGCGCACATGTGACTACTGCCAGGTACGACCGGGGCACATGTGACTACTGACAGGTACAACCGGGGCACATGTGACTACTGCCAGGTATGACTGGGGCACATGTGACTACTGCCAGGTACGACTGGGGCACATGTGACTACTGCCAGGTACGACCGGGGCACATGTGACTACTGCCAGGTACGACTGGGGCACATGTGACTACTGCCAGGTACGACTGGGGCACATGTGACTACTGACAGGTACGACCGGGGCACATGTGACTACTGCCAGGTATAACTGGGACACGTGACTACTGCCAGGTACAAATGGGACACATGTGAGATGGACGGTGACGAACTGGAAGAGGTAAAGGACTTTACCCTACTCAGATCAATGATCACTCAAGATGCAGTGACGACACCGGAAGTCAATAGGAGAAAACCTACAGGCAAATCAACAATGAAGTCACTGGACGAGGTCTTCACATCAAGGGACATTTCACTGGTGATGAAGACACGGCTCCTCGTACATAGTCTGGTCTATTCTGTAGTAACATTTCACTGGTGATGAAGACACGGCTCGTACATAGTCTGGTCTATTCTGTAGTAACATTTCACTAGTGATGAAGACACGGCTCGTACATAGTCTGGTGTATTCTGTAGTAACATTTCACTGGTGATGGAGACACGGCTCATACATAGTCTGGACTATTCTGTAGTAACATCTCACTGGTGATGAAGACACGGCTGGTACATAGTCTGGTCTATTCTGTAGTAACATATCACTGGTGATGAAGACACGGCTCGTACATAGTCTGGTCTATTCTGTAGTAACATTTCACTGGTGATGAAGACACGGCTGGTACATAGTCTGGTCTATTCTGTAGTAACATATCACTGGTGATGAAGATACAGCTCGTACATAGTCTGGACTATTCTGTAGTAACATCTCACTGGTGATGGAGACACGGCTCGTACATAGTCTGGTCTATTCTGTAGTAACATTTCACTGGTGATGGAGACACGGCTCGTACATAGTCTGGTGTATTCTGTAGTAACATTTCACTGGTGATGGAGACACGGCTCGTACATAGTCTGGTGTATTCTGTAGTAACATTTCACTGGTGATGGAGACACGGCTCGTACATAGTCTGGTCTATTCTGTAGTAACATTTCACTGGTGATGAAGACACAGCTCGTACATAGTCTGGTCTATTCTGTAGTAACATTTCACTGGTGATGAAGATACGGCTCATACATAGTCTGGTCTATTCTGTAGTAACATCTCACTGGTGATGAAGACACAGCTCGTACATAGTCTGGTCTATTCTGTAGTAACATTTCACTGGTGATGAAGACACGGCTCGTACATAGTCTGGTCTATTCTGTAGTAACATCTCACTGGTGATGGAGACACGGCTCGTACATAGTCTGGTCTATTCTGTAGTAACATATCACTGGTGATGAAGACACGGCTCGTACATAGTCTGGACTATTCTGTAGTAACATATCACTGGTGATGAAGACACGGCTCGTACATAGTCTGGACTATTCTGTAGTAACATTTCACTGGTGATGGAGACACGGCTCGTACATAGTCTGGACTATTCTGTAGTAACATATCACTGGTGATGAAGACACGGCTCGTACATAGTCTGGTCTATTCTGTAGTAACATTTCACTGGTGATGGAGACACGGCTCGTACATAGTCTGGTCTATTCTGTAGTAACATTTCACTGGTGATGGAGACACGGCTCGTACATTGTCTGGTCTATTGTGTAGTAACATATGGAAGTGACACCTGGACGATAAAGAAACAAGACAGAAGAAGAATCAACACCTTCACAATGTGGAGCTTTAGAAGGATATTATCAATACCATAGAGGGCAAGAATAACAAGAATCAACCAGACGTCACTGGAAGGAAGAATCACCAAGACACGACTTGTCTACTTTGGACACATCATACTAAGAAGACAGCAGCCCGATGGCTTGATACTATCAAGATAATGGTGGAGAAGACCCTGGTGGACCTATCTAGGCTTGGAGAAAACTTTGGTAGGCCCATTTAGGCTCGCACAAGATCGATCTTCCTACAGAGCGTTTATCCATTAAGTCATTAGTGTCGAGATCGACCTGAAGACCGATAAACAATAATAAACAGGCCATTGACTTGATGATGAAAAATGCAGGACCCAAATCTGCACCGTTTCTGCATCCACATAGCAGATTTAATGCGTTTTTCTGCCACAAGGTGCGGATTTGGTGCAGAAATTTGTGCAAGAAAATACTCTGCGTCAGCACGAGGCCTTATAATATTCCTCTGATTCTTCCACTCCTGGTTTCTGCTACAAATACTAAATGCTGAAATCCTCCCCCTATGCACGAGGCTTTACATATGTAATTACCTTCATATAGATGCAACTTTGGGGATAATTTAAAAAAACAAAAAAAATCTGGTTATCAGCAAAGGGTTAACACAATGTCCAGTGTATGTTCACTGTGCACTGACAGATAGCAGCAGATGATAGAGGACAGGGCTGCAGATACAGCACAGAGCTGCGGGATGGATTTACACAACGCGTCACGCCTGCATTATATTGTGCACTGGAGAATTAATGTAAGAAACAAGCGAGATTTCTGCAGACGCAGCAAGTTCTTCCCCCAAACACTGGGAATGAGAGGCCCCAGGCGCCCAGTGATGCAGTCACCAGGTCGCCCGCAGAGCCACTCTCCAGCCTTCTTTATGTGCGGGTTTATTGTGGTGCAATCCCAGCAGAGCGCTGCCCTCCGCTATAAATCTGACCGCCAATATCCCAATATATTCACTTCCCGTAAAGGCAGAACCTGACATATTAGTTTTATATGGAGAACATCCCTGATATTGATATAGGCGCATTCGTCATTAACTTTATATGAAATAAGTAAATTTAATCTCGGTCGAGCGTTTATCGATGCCTCAGACTCTACATGGAAGGGTTTAATGAAAGGAGCGCCGCGCTGCCCTTGGAGAGCGGGAGGACAATCTGTCACATGTCACGAGGCGGCCAATGTTCTAGGGAACGATGCCGGGACGCCATGAGAGATCCATGGAATATAGAGGAGCTGTGACGATTATTACATATATAGAAAGCTTCAGAGGGGCCGGATACAATTGATGGGAATAATGGATGACTCTCAGTCAATGTGTCCATTTGTCAGTGTTAACTGCTTTCCAATTAAGAGATCAATGGCACCAGATGCCCCTGGCGGTGCCCTCACTTAGCGCCACAGTCACATTCATTTTGCTGGTATTTATCACCCGACAGAACAAAGTCCAACTCATCAGACGAGGGGGTAATGGAATGAGAGTCCAGCAGAGAATGTAAAGGGCACCTCACCCCTAAAACGGGCAACAGTCCCACACCGAAAATACGAAAGTGCCGTAAATTGGATCAGCCACTAGATTTCACAATATTCTGAAAATATTATTAAAGTGTAAACATCATTTAATTAAAAAAAAAAAAAACAATTCTGCACTGGTTGTTAATAACAGGTCACATAGTGGGTAAGATAATGCTTTTTTTGTGCCATATGACTTATTTTCTTACATTTTTCTGTGCTCTTTTAAAAACTGCACTTTATGGCTGTGTGGGCGTGGCCAGAGTCTGCCAGCACTGTGTGGGCATGGCCAGTATCTGCCAGCACTGTGTGGGCATGGCCAGCATCTGCCAGAACTGTGTGGGCATGGCCAGTATCTGCCAGCACTGTGTGGGCATGACCAGCATCTGCCAACACAGTGTGGGTGCGCCAGCACTGTCTGTGTATGTCCACAGCTCCTGAGAGGAGGCTTATTGGGTGCAGTGTGATGTACCAGCAGAGAAGGGGTTAACAGAGATCCTGACTGAGTTGTGTGGAGCCAGATGACAGATCGGAAGCTTGTGCCAAGAAAAGAGGAGTTTATACTGATCCTGACATTGCTCAGCAGTTATGTTGTAATCTGAAGTAATCTGATACATTGTTTCCTCACCAGCTGCAGTCAGGAGCTCGCACACAGTGTAGGCCACACCCCCTTTACCCTTATATGGTTACATGCCCCAGTGTGAAGATGGATCTGACTCAGAATGAACATATGTCTGCTTCACACACAGTGCAGTGGGGACACCTTCTGGAAGGTTCATGAATGGTAGCCAACCAGAATTTTCTAATAAAGTATATTTGAAAGTTTATTATAATCACTTGCTCTACATTATTATTAAATAAAAATGTAAACTTCAGCTATGCTTTAGCAACATTTAGGTTATTATAACACCTGTCACTTATGATACATCATCATACTAGACCATCCTGTAATATAAATTGGTCATCCTTGTATATCGCAGTAGAGCTTGGGGACCTTCAGGTGACCTCGCACCACTGGTGTCCTCACACTGTGCTCAGTGCTGCACTGACAGGTTCAGCTCTGCTACATCCGTCCCTGTAGAACACTGTGATACATATTAGGAATCTTGTTGCAGTTCAGTCCAGGTATCTTCTCATTCTCCTGTAGTGAGAGGTTGGAGTCATTGTCGTTGTGTCTGGGACCAGTTTCCAGACCAGCTGTTTCCAGGTTTGCTCGTTGTGCCGCTGTCACGTGTGTGCGCTGGAGATCTTCACGGCTGACACCTGCCACTTTACATTGGGTCTGGATGAAAAGCAGCCATTGTCGGAGTTTGGATAAAATACAGCCAGTGCTTTTATTAAATGTCAAAAGCAAAGAAGCGGAAAAAAAAAACCAATCCCCCCCAGCCCCCCGAGTTCAAGAAGGAGCTGAAGCAGTGACCGAGTCTCAATGTAACATTTTGTTATCATTGGATGTAGAGGTGGAAGGAAATGTCTCCGGGGTGAGAGGGGACGTGTTCTTCATTCATTTATGACAGAGGTGGACGCTTGTTACACAACACAGGTTATTTTTAATACCAACTGTCTGTGAGCAGAATGGGAAAATCTGATGCTTTTTACACTTATCTGCAAATCACTGGTGCAATATTATCCATCAATTATTAATATGTACAACACAACAACACATGTGTGCGCTGGATGTCTGCCCAGTATACGGCTGCTGCCAGGGTATATAGGACGGCGGGAGGTGTGGAGCTGAGCGAGCCCCAATGCTTGGCCCGAGCACAGGGCTCCTGCCCAGAACTAACACCATCATGGACGCCTGAGGCAGCTGACCCAGGAGACCCACAGGCCGGGCACTGCTAACCCCATCATGGACGCCTGAGGCTGCTGACCCAGGAGACCCACAGGCCGGGCACTGCTAACACCATCATGGACACCTGAGACTGCTGACCCAGGAGACCCACAGACCGGGCACTGCTAACCCCATCATGGACGCCTGAGGCTGCTGACCCAGGAGACCCACAGGCCGGGCACTGCTAACACCATCATGGACACCTGAGACTGCTGACCCAGGAGACCCACAGGCCGGGCACTGCTAACACCATCATGGACGCCTGAGGCTGCTGACCCAGGAGACCCACAGGCCGGGCACTGCTAACACCATCATGGACGCCTGAGGCTGCTGACCCAGGAGACCCACAGGCCGGGCACTGCTAACACCATCATGGACGCCTGAGGCTACTGACCCAGGAGACCCAGAGGCCGGGCACTGCTAACACCATCATGGACGCCTGAGGCTACTGACCCAGGAGACCCACAGACCGGGCACTGCTAACACCATCATAGACGCCTGGGGCTGCTGACCCAGGAGACCCACAGGCCGGGCACTGCTAACACCATCATGGACGCCTGAGGCTACTGACCCAGGAGACCCAGAGGCCAGGCACTGCTAACACCATCATAGACGCCTGGGGCTGCTGACCCAGGAGACCCACAGGCCGGGCACTGCTAACACCATCATTGACACCTATAAGGCTACTGACCCAGGAGACCCACAGGCTGGGCACTGCTAACCCCATCATGGACGCCTGAGGCTACTGACCCAGGAGGCCCTCAGGCCGGGCACTGCTAACACCATCATGGATGCCTGAGGCTGCTGACCCAGGAGACGCACAGGCTGGGCATTGCTAACCCCATCATGGACGCCTGAGGCTGCTGACCCAGGAGACCCACAGGCCGGGCACTGCTAACCCCATCATGGACGCCTGAGGCTACTGACCCAGGAGACCCACAGGCCGGGCACTGCTAACCCCATCATGGACGCCTGAGGCTGCTGACCCAGGAGACCCACAGGCCGGGCACTGCTAACCCCATCATGGACGCCTGAGGCTACTGACCCAGGAGACCCACAGGCCGGGCACTGCTAACACCATCATGGACGCCTGAGGCTACTGACCCAGGAGACCCACAGGCCGGGCACTGCTAACACCATCATGGATGCCTGAGGCTGCTGACCCAGGAGACCCACAGGCCGGGCACTGCTAACACCATCATGGACGCCTGAGGCTACTGACCCAGGAGACCCAGAGGCCAGGCACTGCTAACACCATCATAGACGCCTGGGGCTGCTGACCCAGGAGACCCACAGGCCGGGCACTGCTAACACCATCATGGACGCCTGAGGCTACTGACCCAGGAGACCCAGAGGCCAGGCACTGCTAACACCATCATAGACGCCTGGGCTGCTGACCCAGGAGACCCACAGGCCGGGCACTGCTAACACCATCATTGACACCTATAAGGCTACTGACCCAGGAGACCCACAGGCTGGGCACTGCTAACCCCATCATGGACGCCTGAGGCTACTGACCCAGGAGGCCCTCAGGCCGGGCACTGCTAACACCATCATGGACGCCTGAGGCTACTGACCCAGGAGACCCACAGGCCGGGCACTGCCATCTGTCTGGACAAGAATTATAGAATATGGCTGTGTGGATGTGCCCAAGACAAAGATAGATAAAATTCACAGCTGATATCGAGTCAATCTCTCTCCAGGACATGCATTCAGTGTTCCGATCACTAGGATATGCCATGTAAATTAGCTCTCCTCCAGAAGGAAGATTAATTGTCTCTGCAGTGACATCTTGTCTGTAAAGGAGAGCATACATGTCTGTCCAGGGAGCATTGCCAGGCCGGTGACCCTGTAGACCTCAGCTGGTCTCTTCTGCTCTTCTTTATGTAGTCATCCAGGGTCCTGCTCTGCACTGATGAGGGGTCAGGACTCTGGCACAGCTGTCTGCAGATCGGCTTTTCCCTTTGGAGGTATCTAGTTTGGTGAATAGCCTACATGATGATGAAGGAAATCTGTTGCAAGGTTTTTGCCTCCCATCTGAGAGCAGCATAATGTAGAGACAGAGACCCTGATTCCAGCGATGTGTCACTTATGGGGCTGCTTGCCTTTTATGAGCAGGAGATTATCACTGAGGACTAGTAAATTTACCGCCAAGTAGTCCTGTACATTTATGAGCTCTGTATAACGCCGCCCTCACCACTGATCGGCAGCTTTCTCTGTATAACCCCGCCCTAACCACTGATTGGCAGCTTTCTCTGTATAACCCCGCCCTCACCACTGATTGGCAGCTTTCTCTGTATAACCCCGCCCTAACCACTGATTGGCAGCTTTCTCTGTATAACCCTGTCCTCACCACTGATTGGCAGCTTTCTGTGTATAACCCCGCCCTAACCACTGATTGGCAACTTTCTCTGTATAACCCTGTCCTCACCACTGATTGGCAGCTTTCTCTGTATAACCCCGCCCTCACCACTGATTTGCAGCTTTCTCTGTATAACCCTGTCCCCACTACTGGTTGGCAGCTTTCCACCTATGCAGTGTACATATAAAGTTGCTAATCAATGGTGGGGGCAGGGTTTTATAGTATAGAGAAAGCTGCCAATCAGTGGTGTGGGTGGAGTTATGTAGCGCTTCCAGCCAGTGGTGTGCCCAAGGTTATACAGAACTGCCAATCAGTGTTGTGGGTTATACACAAAGATGCCACTCAGTTGTGTGGGTGGGGTTATAGAAGAAAGCTGCCAATCAATGGATGCTGGTGAGGTTACAGAGAGAAAGCTGCCAATCAGAGGTGAGAGTGGAGTTATACAGGGCAGGGATATAAAAAGAAAGCTGCCAATCAGAGGTGTGGGCGGGGTTATACAGAGAAAGCTGCCAATCAGAGGTGTGGGTGGAGTTATACAGGGCAGGGTTATAAAAAGAAAGCTGCCAATCAGAGGTGTGGGTGGGGTTATACAGAGAAAGCTGCCAATCAGTGGTGTGGGTGGAGTTATACAGAGAAAGCTGCCAATGAATGGTGGGGTCAGGGTCATACCCAGAAAGGAACCAATCAGTGGTGTGGGCGGGGTTATACACAGCTCAGCATTCAGAGAACTGGTAGATCTGCAGCAGATAAAAGAGCAATTTTATCAGGACTGCTGTGATCTGCCCCTACATCAATGCTGCTCAGGAGTTTGGTGGTAATATCTGAGGTTAAGGTGTAGAGGTCGTATTTGGACACTTCTGTATGTGTCGTCCCCATACAGGCATAGCCATGTCAGCGTGCGGCGGCCCATAACTGTGCAGTAACGCGGGTATAACTGAGGATTTATCACAAATTCCTCCGCTCATTGGACAGACTGAGCAAACGCGTTTCTGACCGCTTGAACCTGCCGCAGCGTTACAAACTCGAGGGGGACACAACCTTATGATTAGATTACATTCATGTGAATCGAGCCGCACTCTCTGTCATCATGGCTTTCACCCAATATAATCCAGGGTCATAGCTCTACATCAATCAATGGAACATAAGGAAACCTTGGAAATGATCTCCTGTAGTAAAAGCATAACCCAGCGCCAAATTTTAGAAAGAAAAGTAAATTAATATAAATAAAGGGATTGTCCAGGATTAGAAAACCATGGCTGTTTCCTTCCATTCATAGCACCACTCCTGATCACAGGTTCAATGTGGCATTGCAGCTCAGCTTGATTCACTTCCATAAATTCACAATCCATCATTAGGAGTGGTGCTGTTTTTAATACAAAGAAGCCTTGTTTTTTTCAAACTCTTTAAAGCGTAATTGCCATTTAAATTTGTATTTAATAATAATGTAGAACAAGTGATTTTAATAAACTTTCTAATATACTTCATAAGAAAATTCTGGTTGAAAACCATTCATAAACCTTCCACAAGGTGTCCCCACTGCACTGTGTGTGAAACAGACATGTTCATTATCAGTCAGATCCGTCTTCAGTGGATTTGGGCATGTAACCATATAAGGGAAAGGGGGTGTGGCCTACACTGCTGACTGCATCTGATGACGAAAAAAATGTATCAAATTACAGCACAGAGCTGAGCAATTTCAGGATGTAAACTCCTCTTTACAAGCTTCTGATCTGTCATCTGGCTCCACACAGCTCAGTCATAATCTCTGTTAACCCCTTGTCTGCTGGCTCCCCACACAGCTCACCATCAGCCTGCTCTCAGAAACTGTGGAAATACACACACAGTGTACACACACAGAAAAATGTAAGAAAATAAGTCATATGGCTCAAAAAATGCATTATCTTAGCTGCTGTGTGACCCGTCATTAACAACCAGTGCAGGAGTGTTTACTTTTTTCAATGACATGGTGTTTACACGTTAGGGAACTATAAAAGTGTAGTTCACCTCCGGTCATTATGGTTTCTTGCCTCCGTTCCTAGTATTATCCCTTTCCTCTTTAATAACCCAAATGAAATATATGTAAATTTATGCACTTTGTGTTCATGTCATCTAAGCTTCCGTTGCCACCTTTAGTCTATTTTTCTTGTTAATGGATAACAAGGTTGACACCATTTTCTACTTATATTTTTCCTGACCTTAAAGCCATTTTCTGGTGACGGCACAGCATTGAGTTTCCCGTCCCCCCGGGGCGTGCAGACCCTCTATCTCAGTCAATCACTGTGTGCTGCGCTGCCCCCTCCTGACCCTCCGCAGTCACTTCCATCCTGTCACCGGGTGGAACCTCGAGAACTGATTTCATTAATTACTCGTTTCTGACTTTTCTGCAGATTCTCATGAAAATGTGAATTTCGTCATTTTAAAATGCCAATTTAATGAAAGGTGCAATCATCAGGGCTGCCATATTCTATTGCTATTCCACAAGTGCCGAATCTAGCAGATAACGCGCTACAGGGAGTGGATTATCGGAATCCTCTAATCCTGCAGCCGGCATTTACTCTGTAGGGCGGCACAGTGGCTCAGTGGTCAGCACTGTATATGGTGGCTCAGTGGTTAGCACTGTATAGGGTGGCTCAGTGGTTAGCACTGTATATGGTGGCTCAGTGGTTAGCACTGTATATGGTGGCTCAGTGGTTAGCACTGTATATGGGGGCTCAGTGGTTAGCACTGTATATAGTGGCTCAGTGGTTAGCACTGTATACGGTGGCTCAGTGGTTAGCACTGTATATGGTGGCTCAGTGGTTAGCACTGTATATGGTGGCTCAGTGGTTAGCACTGTATATGGTGGCTCAGTGGTTAGCACTGTATATGGTGGCTCAGTGGTTAGCACTGTATATGGTGGCTCAGTGGTTAGCACTGTATATGGTGGCTCAGTGGTTAGCACTGTATGGTGGCTCAGTGGTTAGCACTGTATGGTGGCTCAGTGGTTAGCACTGTATACGGTGGCTCAGTGGTTAGCACTGTATATGGTGGCTCAGTGGTTAGCACTGTATACGGTGGCTCAGTGGTTAGCACTGTATATGGTGGCTCAGTGGTTAGCACTGTATATGGTGGCTCAGTGGTTAGCACTGTATATGGTGGCTCAGTGGTTAGCACTGTGTATGGTGGCTCAGTGGTTAGCACTGTATATGGTGGCTCAGTGGTTAGCACTGTATATGGTGGCTCAGTGGTTAGCACTGTATACAGTGGCTCAGTGGTTAGCACTGTATGGTGGCTCAGTGGTTAGCACTATATGGTGGCTCAGTGGTTAGCACTGTATGGTGGCTCAGTGGTTAGCACTGTATGGTGGGTCAGTGGTTAGCACTGTATGGTGGCTCAATGGGTAGCACTGTGCATGGTGTCTCAGTATCTAGCACTGTACGGTAGCTCAGTAGTTAGTGTATAGTGTAAAGCCAGATTCAGATTCACCAGTGATAACAGCTAAATGCTGGGATTTGCAGTAACTAAAGTCCTAGCAATCACCTGTGCGTCTTTTAGTTACAAAGTGTCACGTATTGACTGCAGTCCTGGAGTTCTGCTGCTGTTTAAACTAGAGTTTTTTTCTCCTCTGGACTCAGTCTGGGTTGATATTGAAGCTGCAGTTGCTGAATGTGTGGTCAGCAGCTCTGCAGGTGGGGAGTGAGTCACAGCTTAGGTGGAAGTGGAGGGATGTGTCTCAGCCTTAAATAGTTCTGCTTCCGTCCACTAGAAGTCGCTGATTGAGTTAATTTCTCATCTATGACCTGTGCTGTGCAGACATGCTGCCGTAGCAGTTGCTATTCCCTTGGAGAGGTATCCTTTTCCTGGTCCGTGGGTGGAGGTAGGGGCTCTTAGCTGAGGGCAGGTTGAGGAGTTGAGGGATAAGGTGGTGGCCTGAACCTCCTCACCTTCAGAGGTACCTTCAGGAACAGGGCTAGTCAGGGACCCCAAGTCCAGGGCCAGACTAGCCTCCCAATTGCACTTGCCCGTTATCCCTTCCTGCTCCATTCCCCTCGTCCGCTACACGCGTAGAAGACTCCATTTTTTTTTTTTAAATATAGAAAAATATTGGAATCTGAGAGTCCTCAGTGGTTGATACCTTTTAATGGCGAACTGAAAAGATGGTGAATAATAACAAGCTTTCGAGACAACTCGGGTCTCTTCTTCGGGCTTAATAATGATATAACATTATTAAGCTTGATGAAGGGGCCATAGAGTCTCGAAAGCTTGTTATTATTCACCATCTTCTCAGTTCGCCATTAAAATGTATCAACCACTGAGGACTCTCAGATTCCAATATTTTTGCTAACACGATACAAACATTTTTTACCTTGAAAAAATATATATAGCAATTTATTAACCACAATGATAAGTTCTCCAGTGCTGGCTGCATCCAGACGATTGGCAGAATCATTGTACATTAATAATGCTGTAAATATCGCGGTTCCACGACTATAAATCTTGATTTACAGTGTATTGTATATGGGACGCCCTGTAATCTCTGCCCTGTCGCTGCAGTCTCTCGCACTCTGCATCACTGCAGTCTCGCTTTTGCATCATACGAGATGTTTACATGAATTCATGTCCTAGCAGAGCTTTTATCTGACATTATCAGGACAGTTAGACATGTCCCCTAAAGGGTTTTATGTATCGTGCGTTTCCCCCCCGCTTTATTCTGGAGTGTTCAAGGCCTTTGTGTTTTGTACTTACAATTAGCTAAAAGCAAAAGGCAACCTTTGAAGCGACCGAGTCTTTGCTTTGCATCAATCAGCCGTCACGTATTTACAGATGGACAAGAAAACAACAAAGTGGAAGACGGACGAGAGAAATAAAGAGGAATTATCCAGACGACGCAAAATCAACTATACAAAGAATAATAATCACTTATGGACATTGGGGTTTGCTAATGATAAAACTGATATTTGATCATAAATAATATCTAAATAATTTCTAAAATTGTCCATTGGTTTCTAATAAAGAAAAAAAAGTCTTTATAAAGGTTTATAATTCATAGAGGTTTAAACATCCTGTGCAGATAATAGCTCCATGGTGGTCTGTAAGTGTAACCGCCATTTACATTTTTATTTAATAATAATTTAGAGCAAGTGATTATAATAAACTTTCTAATATACTTCATAAGAAAATTCTGGCTGAAAACCATTCATAAACCTTCCACAAGGTGTCCCCACTAGACTGTGTGTGAAGCAGACATATGTTCATTCTCAGTCAGATTTGTCTTGAATGAATATAGGGCATGTACCCATAAAAGGCTAAAAAGGGCGTGGCCTAAACTCCTGACTGCAGCTGGTGAGGAAACAATGTATCAGATTACTTCAGGCTGCAGTGCAGTTGCTAAGTAATGTCAGAATGTCAGAATGTGTGTAAACTCATCTTTCATTGGCACGAGCTTCTGATCTGTCATCTGGCTCAACACCAATTTAATAACATTTACACCTTAAAGTTAAGAAAATATTCATGTGCACAACGACTTAACCCTGACGTTCCTCTACATCCTGCACCCATTGCTTTCTCTCCTAGTGTCGTCTGAGCCAGAGTTACAGCACCTGGACCTCTCTTCTGCCCAATCTCTGTAAGGACAAAACCATTTTTTTGTTACAGAAAGAAAAACTTGGACCCATTAGTGATGCTGACTTAGCCTCTGTTCACACGTTGCATTTATGAAGCGTTTATTTTCATGAGATTTATGCAAATGAAAAGCTGCTTTTTCCAGCATCAGCAAAAGCTCTGAGAAATCACAAATCTCCTGCACAAGGTTTACTTTTTTTTCCTGACTGAAATGGAAACTGCTGCGTTATCGAAAGAAGCTGCGTCAATTGCTTCAGCGTTTTTTCACCATTGAGAGCAATGAGGAATTGTAAAAATGCAACCGCTGAATTTTTGAAGCTTTTGTGGTGAATGAAACTAATTTTATTAAACATGCAGTGTAGACAAATGACAAGAAAAACACAGCAAAAAAACACAACAAAAACACAGCAAAAAAACACAGCAAAAAAACACAACAAAAACACAGCAAAAAAAAAAAAACCACAACAAAAACACAGCAAAAAAACACAGCAAAAAAAACACAATAAAAACATACTCCAGATTCCTGCTCTGGTGTTTGAACAAGGCATAAACAGCACAGCAGGAGGCGGCACAGACAGGCAGAGGGGAGGGAATGGCCCCAGTCAATCAAGCTCACTCCAGCCACAGGGACCTCCTCCATGGCTTCTAAGTTTTATAAAGCCTATATCACGGGGTACACAGCACACAGACACAAGGGGGACCCCTCCCCTGAATGCAGCAGACATGCTGCATTCAGTGCTGCCTTTGGATTGCCATGCAGCAGGGGGGGGGGGGGTGACAGGTCCTCTTTAAGTAATGTCATGGGCACAGGTTTTAGGCTCATGTGATCCCCACTTCAAGATGTACAACGTTATTTGCGGTGATGCTATGTCAAGCTGCGGTAAGGGGTTATGCCGTTCTGCCACCACTAGAGGGCGCTTACTGTATTCCTCTTACACTGTACATTGAACTGACCAATAAACCCCTGCAGCAGTGAGCGCCCTCTAGTGGCGGCAGGATAGTATCTTAAACTTTCATATCTACACAGGCGATTTTAATCTTTTGAATTAGAAAACGATTCTCCGACTGCCACAAAGATATATGAATAAATCATACAGAAAAGGTGGACACTCAATCTGGGGCAATTCAGTATTCCCCACAGGAATATAGGGGTATTCTCCCCATACACTGCCTCACAAAGTGACCTTGCTGAATTTTCTGCCTCCATGATTACTGCGTCCAGTATTAAACGCCTACATGAATGATCTCATCCCTTCTTTTCGCCATCATTTTAGCATTCATTGACTTTTGCTGCCTTTTCTAGTGAAATCCATGTGCGATTCCATGTAACGTGTGCGTGCGGCCGTCACCCGCCCATCCTCCGAATGTTAATCTAAAGAAGGGGAAAAAAAGCCTTTAAATACATAAGCACATATGTTTCTCCTTAGGAAACACAATGTCCTGGCCCGAAAAATGGTGATTGCATAAGAGTCCAAACTCCTGGATGATGCAACATTAAAAACACCATCAAGTGCTGGAAACAAACTGCAACAGCAGAAAGAGCCCTGAAAACTGCAGCTTTCTACAAGCCAAGATTTATGGAGGTGATGTGACAATTCATCACATTACAGTCAGCCGGACACTGACACATTCCTGTCTGCAGCAAACCTCCTCCTACACTTACAATGGTCAGGATTCTGGAAACTTTCACAGTTCAGACCCTTAAATGTCGGTCTATGGCCGATGTCCCCTACAGAAGAAAGGCCGAGATTCATGTATGATTCGAGAATACAAAATCAATCCGTCTCCAATGACCGGAACCAGACAATGTGTCAGACTAAAGGTTCCGTTACACACAGAGATACATTGTTGGCAATTTGCTGGTTGCAGTGAAATCATGGACACATTGTTACATTTGTACACGGCAACAAGATAGAACAATGTGTCCATGATTTCACTGCAACCAGAGATCTTCCAGCAATGTATCTCTGTGTGTGACGGTACCTTGAGGATCACAATGTGTCATCTATTGTGTTACCATCCAACACAAAGTCAAGAAGCCTAGGGGTAAAAAGAGATTATACAAGTTATAGGTGAGTCACAAATCTATTAACATCCCTGATGAAGGGTTCTCCAGCCGGGGTCATCACTTTAATTTGGGCACAAACCCACCTGTCTGCAGGATCAGAGTTCAGATCATTGATTTGAGTCTTCCAAAATGAGAGGTTTTCTGTGCTGACTAATAAAGTAAGGTCTCAAATGGGGGAACATATGAAGGTCGATATATAGACACTGCACCCCTCAAGCATTTCCTGTAAATTAGGCTTTACGCACAAGGGTGGAAACACACTCATGTGAGAAGCATGCGAGCATCTCACATGCATCTCACATGACTCACTTAGAACGGCCCCTGCCTCTCTGAATGGGAGCACATCAGCTGCTATTGTTTCAATGCAGCTGTTACACTCCTCTCCAGAGAGGCAGGGGTCATTCCAGGTAAATCATGTGAGATGCATATGAGATGCTCGAAAGTATCTCGCATAGCATGTTTCCATTCAAGAGAAAATAGTTGCTTGTATTTAAAAGGAATCTGTCAGCAGGTTTTTTGCTATGTCATCTGAAAGCAGCATGCTGTAGGTTAACGTTGTTTACTTACAAATGTTTGTTTTAGCTTCAGCAGATTATCATTGCCAGAGTAGGTCAACTAGAGTTCAGCTAGTCTGGTACAACCCCTGTTGTGATTAGCAGCTCACTGTCTATAGACATTGTACATACAGAGCCTGGTGTGGGTGGGGGCAGCTGTCTATAGACATTGTATATACAGAGTCTGGTGTGGGTGGGGGCAGCTCTCGGTCTATAGACATTGTATATATAGAGCCTGGTGTGGGTGGGGACAGCTCTTTGTCTATAGACATTGTATATACAGAGCCTGGTGTGGGTGAGGGCAGCTCTCTATCTATAGACATTGTATATACAGAGCCTGGTGTGGGTGGGGGCAGCTCTGTCTATAGACATTGTACATACAGAGCCTGGTGTGGGCGGAGGCAGCTCTCTGTCTATAGACATTGTATATACAGAGTCTGGTGTGGGTGGGGGAAGCTCTCTGTCTATAGACATTGTATATACAGAGCCTGGTGTGGGTGGGGGCAGCTCTCTGTCTATAGACATTGTATATACAAAGCCTGGTGTGGGCGGGGGCAGCTCTCTGTCTATAGACATTGTATATACAGAGCCTGGTGTGGGCGGAGGCAGCTCTCTGTCTATAGACATTGTATATACAGAGTCTGGTGTGGGTGGGGGAAGCTCTCTGTCTATAGACATTGTATATACAGAGCCTGGTGTGGGTGGGGGCAGCTCTCTGTCTATAGACATTGTATATACAAAGCCTGGTGTGGGTGGAGGCAGCTCTCTGTCTATAGATATTGTATATACAGAGCCTGGTATGTACGGGGGCAGCTCTCTCTCTATAGACACTGTACATACAGAGCCTGGTGTGGGCGGGGGCAGCTCTCTGTCTATAGACATTGTATATACAGAGCCTGGTGTGGGTGGGGCAGCTCTCTGTCTATAGACATTGTATATACAGAGCCTGGTGTGGGTGGGGGCAGCTCTCTGTCTATAGACATTGTATATACAGAGCCTGGTGTGGGTGGGGGCAGCTCTCTGTCTATAGACATTGTATATACAGAGCATGGGGTGGGCGGGGGAAGCTCTCTGTCTATTGACATTGTACATACAGAGCCTGGTGTGGGGGGGCAGCACTGTCTATAGACATTGTATATACTGAGCCTGGTGTGGGCGGGGGCAGCTCTCTGTCTATAGACATTGTATATACAGAGCCTGGGTGTGGGCGGGGGCAGCTCTCTGTCTATAGACATTGTATATACAGAGCCTGGTGTGGGTGGGGGCAGCTCTCTGTCTACAGACATTGTATATACAGAGCCTTGTCTGGGTGAGGGCAGCTCTCTGTCTATAGACATTGTATATACAGAGCCTGGTGTGGGCGGGGGCAGCTCACTGTCTATAGACATTGTATATACAGAGTCTGGTGGGGGCAGGGGCAGCTCCCTGTCTATAGACATTGTATATACAGAGCCTGGTGTGGGCGGGGGCAGCTCTCTGTCTATAGACATTGTATATACAGAGCCTGGTGTGGACTAGGGCAGCTCCCTGTCTATAGACATTGTATATACAGAGCCTGGTGTGGGCGGGGGCAGCTCTCTGTCTATAGACATTGTATATACAGAGTCTGGTGTGGGCAGGGGCAGCTCTCTGTCTATAGACATTGTATATACAGAGCCTGGTGGGACAGGAGCAGCTCTCTGTCTATAGACATTGTATATACAGAGCCTGGTGTGGGTGGGGGCAGCTCTCTGTCTACAGACATTGTATATACAGAGCCTTGTCTGGGTGAGGGCAGCTCTCTGTCTATAGACATTGTATATACAGAGCCTGGTGTGGGCGGGGGCAGCTCACTGTCTATAGACATTGTATATACAGAGTCTGGTGGGGGCAGGGGCAGCTCCCTGTCTATAGACATTGTATATACAGAGCCTGGTGTGGGGCGGGGGCAGCTCTCTGTCTATAGACATTGTATATACAGAGCCTGGTGTGGACTAGGGCAGCTCCCTGTCTATAGACATTGTATATACAGAGCCTGGTGTGGGCGGGGGCAGCTCTCTGTCTATAGACATTGTATATACAGAGTCTGGTGTGGGAGGGGGCAGCTCTCTGTCTATAGACATTGTATATACAGAGTCTGGTGTGGGAGGGGGCAGCTCTCTGTCTATAGACATTGTATATACAGAGCCTGGTGTGGGCGGGGGCAGCTCTCTGTCTATAGACATTGTATATACAGAGTCTGGTGTGGGAGGGGGCAGCTCTCTGTCTATAGACATTGTATATACAGAGCCTGGTGTGGGCGGGGGCAGCTCTCTGTCTATAGACATTGTATATACAGAGCCTGGTGTGGGCGGGGGCAGCTTTCTGAGCTTTGCTGCATTGCTAACTCTATAAATTCTGATTTTGTCAGAACCGCTCCCTCTAAAGGAAACCTGTCTCAGGTATGCAGATATGGAGGTGGTCCTGTAGACACTTGTTGCCTAATAATATTATACCTTTGTGACAGGGATCAGATGTGCTAAACAGGTGAAATCTAGTGTAATAAATTGGAAGTGCACAGGGGGCGGTCAGTGCACTTAGATCTGCTTCATCCAGCTGCACTGACGCCCCAGTGCACTTCCAGGCTGATTTCTCCTGACTGACACAACAGACCACTACCAAAAACATATCACATGTATCGGGGGGGACAGGAGCCCATACAGCGTCAGCACCAGCTTCACTACAAGTGACTGGAAACGTTTGGAGTTGATGTTGCTGTTTGGGATCATCTCCAGATGTTAATGATCCTCTGACAAGCTGGATCTCGTCTTCATCTTCAGGATTACAGCTAAAAACAAAATCCTGATACAGTTGTGGCCTCTTACAGGAAACACAAAACCGGGGAGGCAAAATCTGCAAAATTGTCCCAAGGGCTCAGTCTTAAAGTCTCTGCTTCACACTTAAAAGTGCTGAAGTTTTCACAGCTCGGTCTGGATGAAGTTCCTCGCTTTCCAATGTTTCTCCCTGGCTGAACGCCTTAACCCTGATGACAAGTTGGAGAATGTGATAGACTCATGCATCATCATTTACACGGGGAACGAATGATGGGAGGGAAAGAGAAGTCACAAAGCTCAACATAGCGAAGAATACGGACAAACCGCGAGTGCCGCCATCACCACGTGACCTCAGGACCTGTTCACACCTGCACATGGGACAGTCGTAGCCAATGTGCCAGTTCACATGGGCAGTTTTACACATTTCTGTTTGAAATAATTGAAGCATGAATTGTTCTGGACCAAAACAGTAAAATGCAATAAAAGACGCCGTCCACCGTGTGCCTGAGCACAAGACCATCACATGTGCTGGGAACTTCACCTATAAGGAACAAATCAAATTGCGGCTATAATGCTGAGTATGACTGTTATGGTTAATATTTTATATCTGGCTTTATTATCATTTAGAAACAATTCTATATCTTTCCATAGGTCTTATTATTTTAAGTGTAT